>JAQBSW010001371.1:0-136695 GCA_029291075.1 Eudiplozoon nipponicum | reverse complement strand
TCGTACTTTCAAATGAGTAATGTTCTATTTTTTATATAAACATTATATATGTACACACAAAAATTGCATAACAGTTTTGGTACTTCTTATTTTAGATACAGTTCTGAATCAAATGTCTTAACTTTTATGTTTAAAAACTGTTGTACGCAATATTTGATATACCATATGTGGTTTGAATCCAAACAAATAATTATATTTTATTATGTTCTTCATGACAATTCTGAATATATCATATTGTTTTACCGTCGATGAACTCCAGATTTCTGATAGTCAATCCTGAAGCTCTGTTGCCGATTAGGATTGTATAAACCGTAATTCCTTTTTGATAATATTTTCCAAAATCCTCTAGATCTCGGGAGAGAAAGAAAATAAATCCTACAAGTATTTGTTCCAACATGTTATTTAAGAACAATCGCTAGGTTTCCCTATCGTTTGTGATTTCAAAAATTGGATTTTAACAGGTGCATTTGTGTGATATTGGCTTTTGTATGAAACATGTTTAGATTAACCAGGTGTCATTTTCGTTCTTCACTAGGTAATTTGTTGTATAATATAATCAGTTTGAGAGTAGAATCAGATTCTGAAATAATTTTTAAATAGAGGGAAGTATATTTTTGAACAACCATTTATTGTTTCTCTTGAGATAAAACTTGAATCAATAATAATTATATGGAGATCCAGTTTTCCAATAAATCTTTGCAATTCAATAAAAAATATTGTAGGTCTTTTAAGCCACAGCGACTGAAGTTTAGCATCAGCTAGATTAGATGAGTAGGACAAATTTGAAAATGTACACCATAGGAAGAATGCTTGGAGTGATTCCAATTAGTCTAACAGTGCCTTGTTTGTAGAGTTATAGAATAGGTCTTATGTATATCTTTAAATGAATAAGCCTAAGCTCAGTTGTTCTTGTTTGCCTTATTATCAAATTGATTTGACACTTAACTTAAAGTACAATGACGGTATTATGCTGTCTGGGACACGATTTATTTGTAAGATTTAGTCATAGGTTTTCTATTGTATCTCTGTATAGATTTTTGTAGTTGTTGAATAAATTATTACCGATTTTTTAAAAGATTAATTTAATGTGCTGATATGAAGTGACAGATTAGGTAGTATACAACAGATGGTGACATCAGAATATTTGAAAAATTTACCATGTTAAATTACATCATTTATTAAAAGGAATACAATTTTAAAAAGTGGTCCTAATTTTGAACTGTGGAAATTCAGCATTGATGGACTGTAGAAGAAATAGAATTCCATCTAGTTTGACATGTATTTAAAGATAAATTCTAGTATTTTTTCTGCATAAGTTTTGGTTTAAAAGTTACTTAACGATTTGATTTATGGATATTTTAGCAAAAGCCTTACGGATGTCTAGAAAACCTACAATAACGTTGTTGATTAAGGATAGAATGTTAAGTATTTTTAATGGATATATCATGTTTTTCGAACATGATCAATTCTGGTTGAAACCCTGTTGATTGTATTCTTTGAATTGCAATAACGATTAAATGAGAAGTTTTTTTCAAAACTAGATCAACTAAAATAATCAGATCTGCGTTTTGAATAACGCAGTTTTTTGTTTCAGAAGCTTTCTTTCTTTAACAAAATATTGCGGCTGCCTTCTTCAGTTGGTCCATCCTCACAAGTTTTTCAAATGAAAAATGGCTTCATTAGTTTTATTTTTAAAACTAGTGAGGATAGACCAACTGAAGAAGGTTGCCGATAAAGGCAGCCGAAATATTTTGTTAAAGAAAGAAAACAACTGTAACAAAAAAATTGCGTTAGTCGAAACGCAGATCACGTGATTCAATTAGTTCATAGATTATATTATTCAGAACTTTAGTGTGCAAATAAGTCAGCTCCTGACATTAAACTATTGAATTTACAACAGATAAGGGCTTTTGGTAACAGCTTGAAATATATCTGTTGCATTTCAACGGGAATGTTTTAGGAAATTATCATATTATTTTAATTATAGGTAAATAGTTTCTTTGACTTTACTAGCTGAAGGAGCATGCTGAGAGATGCGCTGGATGGGTCCATTTGCTGCTTAGATATAAGAACAAATAGGTTTTCACTGTTATATCTTCTGGGGTATTTTCTAGCTTCAGATTGGTTAGATGATTGGACTGAGGTTACATTGGCGGATGTTGTAAGTTATACGACTACTGGTCTGTTAAATACTAGTTTGCGAAATTGAAAATATCGTTGTTAGAAACACACATACACTCACCATTCACATTTATATAATTCCTGTTATTATAGATTACCTTACTGACAAGAGTAAATTCTGGTCAAGTATTAGTTTTTACAAACATTTTTTTTAAAATTTAGTTACGATATTTTAATTCTTGTTCTTTAAATTATAGTCCATTTGTTCTAGTTTATTTATAAGAATAATAATAAGTTAATGAAACGGTGTAGGTAAAAACGCAAATAAGACAACAAGCGTAGATTTTGAGTGCAACAGAAAGACGACAGAAAATGCTGGCAACGAGCCGGTCCGAGTGTGCTGCGTAGAAATTATATTGCGCTAATTTAATTGTAAGTCGTATGTGATTGGTATATTGATTGCGAACTTTCCCATTGATTCACTGTCAGTTAATTATATTTCGCATCTCATTATAATTAATTTGAAAGGCGTCAGCGATAAAATTTAACCTGTTACATTTTATTGCCTCCTCACTCTAGCTTCTTCTTACGCCATCGAAAAGATTTCTTTCAGATTTTTAAAGTGAGTCTTCCTTCACAGCCAGAATTATCGGGAACGCCTACTCCTGGCTAACCTTCTTCCGCTATGGTTCACCCGTCACTTACGAGTCATTTCCTTCGTCCATAAGATCACAGCTAGCCTACCACTATCAAACTTCGCTCACCCAAGTCACCACTATGCTAAACATGGGCTAACGGGGCTATGGCGGTGGTGTCACCAGGGTGTGGTGGATTTCCGACCGGCAATCGGATCTCCTATAAAATACCACATGAGCCCGACGACGGCACCATGACTCGGCGTGTGTTCCCCGCCACAAAAGGGTTCAACAGCCACAGGATTACATGGACTCCTGGACAGTACCCCGTACTTCCGAATGGCGAATGAGCTCTCAACAGCCAACGGCAACCATGCAACTTACTGCTGCTTTGCAGACTGCGCTTGGATGTGCAAAGGCTAGAGGTGCGTCCTCGATCAAAAAGCCGAGTGGTGAGGGGACACCACTTGTACCAAATTCCCAAGAAACTCCATGAAATCAATGGAGCCGGCTTATCCTCCAAAAGGAGTCAGCCGCAGTAAAGTAAAGTAAGTAAACCCCATAGCAACTCTTCAAACCAATCTAACCACACTCCTATTATATTTAATAAAATCTATCTCTTTTCCAAATCCACATGTGTATTCAACGCTCTTCCCGCGGAAATGAAGCTCCTATTCGATCACGAATTTAGGAAGACGGCTCACAATCACATCTTTAACAAATTCCTATGAGTGACATCTGATTGGAAGAAAAACTGGTTCCTCCTTAACCCATAACACTTCTTTCTATCCATAGGCTATTATCCAGTTTTGGAGCGTGAATTTTTTTTTGGATAGGCCCCTTTTCAACCATTTGCCTCTTACTCTCAAACTCTAATGAGGACTCATCAATACCATTTCTATTTTTTCTATTTTCATTCTACCGCTTTCAAATATTGATTGCTATGCCATAATCTGCTTTACTAAATCTCTTCTTATTGTTTCGGTAAACAATCGGAAACTCAAACAGCCTACTGGAACATCTAACACTCATCAGACACTGGTTCTTCCACGTTTTCATCAGTCGCAACCACGCTCAACTGAAGTCAATGATCCCTGCACGCGACCCTGCGTACAGACCCCTCTATCAAGTCGATCCTTCCTAGTCCAATGGAATCTCCATTCTATTAGAACGATCTATTACGAAGTTGATGAAAGGACTTTTCTTTCTCAACTCTCTCCTCCCCTATGGTTATATACTTTGCTTGTCCCAATTTCATTCAACTTTACATATCCTGCTTTGATTTGTACCTCATCATTTCAATTGTTGGGTCTGTTGGCCTCTGTTGCCAAATAATTTCATTAATACTATTATTATTAATATTATTATTATTATATGCAAGCCACATTTTAAAATTAATTAGAAATCTAGTTTTGCAGAGGCTCCAAACCTATTAGTGAGAATCCCATAGATGCCAAGTCTTAATATATCTATTTGAGTCTGATAAGCTTGAATTCTCTTTCATGCGTATTAAGTTCACGCCTTCTATATCTTGAGCTAATTTGCTTGTGTCCTCAAACTTAAGAATAGCTTCCATGATGATCGTACTTAATTATTAATTTGATAACTTAACGTTAGGCAAACGGACTGTGTACTTCTAACATAGCAAAACACCCGATCAAATAACCTGGAAACAAATAAGACGTGAAAAACAGAATTATTAAACTACTTGTTCCAGAACGTCCGCAAATATGTACTATTCAAAATACAAAATGATAGCAGGAGTATATTGTTAAAATTGAGTAATTATAAACGTAAATTGGAGAAAAGAAACAAATGAAACTTGCCGATTAAAGTCAAGCCAGTCATGTACAGATTACCAAAACTGAAATTACGCACAATTCAAAAGTATATACACTGTAAACTCCCCAGCTTCAAGTAAATGCCGTACGACGTTACAAAGTCGGTTTTAGTCCTATAAATGCAAAGTTAGTACTGTTGAGGGCCCTTAACAAGGCCGGTCTTGCGTTCTCTGGCAAATGCGAGAAGGTCCGTAAGTGTATCGGTGTCCAGAAGTACTCCTAGACTCTTGAGTCCAGCTCGGGTTGACTTGGGTTGTGGTTCCTTATGTTGTGGCGTTGGAATCTCGCTGAGTAACTTCGTTGAAGTTCTGCAGTAATTGACTCGTCTCTTTAGTTGTGCAGCAACAAGATTGGCGTGACTGATATTGCCAATGTTGGTAAAGCAATGCCAAATATCAGCGTATGTGAAAGGTGGCAGACATCACGTTGGAGATACGCACATCAAAAGGCAAACGCGACAATTGAATTGCATTGTAAATTCACCGTGCTTAAATGGCCATGTAATAGCCATATATATGGCTACTTGCACACTATTGGTTAGCGGCGAGTTTCGCTTTTTTCTCATTGGTGCAGCGTAAATTAAATTTACGTAATATGTCGGCAATTCCTTTTTGTCGTTACAACACTGCAAAGTATTTAAACAAAGAATGTTCTATAAAATAAACGAATATATTATTTTTAAATAAAATTCGTTTCAATCAGCCAAGGTGGTTTAAATTTATCAATAAATGTCACTTTAATTTTGTCGGAGGAATTATCTTCCTCTACATGTAGAGGCCCTTTGGTCACTACCATAAGAGAGCCTCTGGGATGCCAGACCCGGAAAATCCATATATGCGGTATGATCATCTAATTTGGAACACTTAAGTTCCTCTGAACTATCTTTTAAGCTACAATCCTTAAGTCCACTTGCTAACTGCTCTGTATCCTCAATATTTAATAAACCAGCCATAATATTATTAAATTACTTGCAATTTATATATTATATTAATTAAGCTTACCAGGATACGCTGATATTCACGGTTTACAGAACAAGACGGGGGTTGGCCTTAAAAACAAATATCCACGTCAATTACCTGAAGCAAATTTGTTGTTCTTTTCGCTGATAATTAATCAGAACAATAGATGAGTATATTACAATAATTTATTAGCAAAGATATCGTAGATGGAACCACGCAGTGTTCCGCTTGTGCGCTTCAGAAACTCAGAAAGAACTCTCTTTTCACCTTCGACAAGACAAGTCAAAAACTTCGACAATATGAACAAAAGAACTTCCAAAAAAATTTACAATATTTAAAAAAAAATACAATATTTTTTTACGAAACCAGCGAGAACATCAAATGTCCAAAAATAAAATTGATTTATTTTTATATGAGGAGTTAATTGGTGTCGAATAATTAAATTAACGTCCACATACACACTCATGTTTAAGATAGTTAACCATACATTTTGTAGTCCTCATTCTTCGGTTTCTTGATAACTCTTCCAGAACAATTTTCAACAAATTGTGCTGGTACTTCACTAGATTTCATTTTCATATTGCATTGTTCTTTATTCTCAATTGTCTTGGTTTTATTCTTTACTTCTTTCCCATATTTGTTCGACTCTTCCTTTTTCTCACACATTTCTGAGTCACATTTCGCCTCAGCTTCTGGATACTTCGATGGATACTATTCCTCAGTCCCCTCCTCCTTCCAAATAAACTGTGGAATGCAGCAATCCAGTGCTACACACTCTCTATAATTGCATTTTTATAATTCATATGATTGACTTTAAATGGCCCCATATAGAACGGAGTCAGACAATTCTGTCTGGTCTCGTTAGTTATATATACATGAGATGCCAGCTTTAAATCTGAAGATACATAGCATTTAGACTTTGGACTTCTAGTTATGGTTGGAGCTAAACGACTCATTTTATCTCCCAATGCTCCAACTAACCAATCTACTGAACTAGAGGCCCAATCGAGACAACTTGGAGCTTCTATTAAAAGATCTCCATGTAACGTCAATGGCTCTCCATAAACAAGTTCTGCTATGGATGTTCCTAACTGAGCTCTGTATCTGTTTCGCATTGCCAACAAAACTATGGGCAAATCATGTATCCAACTGGATCCACCGGTGCAGCGTAATGCAGCCTTCAGCTTCCTGTGCAGTCTCTCAACCATCCCATTAGCTCTGGGATTATAAGCACATGTGTGTCTTACTTCTATCCCCATTATATTCAATGATCTGATAAACAGTTCAGACATAAACTGACTACCACGATCAGTAGTTACCCTTACCGGTACACCATATCGCAACACCCAATTATGCAAGAACATAAGTAAGACTTCATGAGCTGTCATGTCCTCCAGTATTGCTACCTCAAACTGACAACTGAAACGATCAGCCATCGTGAGTAAATACATTTGGCTAGAAATTTTGGGCATTTCTACTATATCAATATGAACATGCATGAAACGACCCGCTGGTATACCAATCGTTTTAATTTCAGTTTTGGTATGACGCCAAACTTTACAAGTTTGACACCGAGCACATGTCCTTACCCAGGCTCTTATGTCTTTCGACATCTTAGGCCATACATATCTATCAGTGACCATCCTGATAGTTGCCTTAATGGAAGGATGAATGAATTCATGTAGCTGCTGAATTACCTTATACCTTAATTCTAACGGTACATAAGGTCTAGGTTGGCTCCTGGAGATTTCACATAATAACCACTTATCTCCAATCTTCCTGCGTGTATATGTAGGATTCTTTTCCAACACAGCTACTAAAGGATCAAGACCTTGTGCTTCCATCAATTGCTGGACAAAATCATTAGAAGATACAATAGAGCATACGAGTGACACTGAACGAATCATATCTTCATCTGATACGCTGCTCCTATGGCTACATCAGAAGTATCTGTGACTAGCTCAAAAGGCTTAGTCCAATCCACAGGTGCTAATGTGGTTATTTGGCTTAACAGATCTTTGGCCCTCTGGAATTTTTCCTTGTCGTCTTGGCTAAAATTAATAGGCCAGGACTTCTTGATCGTGCTCCGTTCACGAACTAAATGTCGAGTTAGCGACCCCAAATTCCAGCTAAACCTGGTATGAAACGACGATAGTAGCTAATCATGCCCAAAAATCTACGCAACTGGCGTACAGTTCTGGGTTCTGGCACATCCTTGATTGCTTGTACCTTATCTTCCAAGGGTTTGATTCCATCCTTGGAAATGATGGGTCCAAGAAATTTTACGGTAGAACAACCAATCTTGCTCTTTTCTGGTTTCATTACCAATCAATAATGTTCCAGCTAAGACAAAACGACGTCCAAGTGCTCCCGATGTTCCTCCCTGGATTGACTATATATAATGATGTCATCTATATACACTCTAGCAAATCGACAGTCTTGAAGAACTTCCTCCGTCAGACGCTGGAATATCTGACTTGCTTTCTTCAAATAAAAAGGCATACATAAGAATTCATGCGATCCTCCTCCAGGGAATCGCACTGCTGTGAGCGATATAGATTCTGCCTCCATAGGTACTTGAAAGTACGCTTTCTGCAGATCTAACGTTGTATATAACTCATATCCCATTATATCCCTGAGCAAAGTACTCTGGTTCGGTAGAGGATACGAATCACCTTTCGTTACCGAATACAATAGACGATAGTTACCACAAACCCTCCATTGACCTGGTTGAGGTTTTGGAACAACCACTATGGGAGATGCAAAGTTGGAATTTGAACGCCTACAAATTCCTTCTTCTCTCAACCGCTTAAATTCTTCAATAGCAACCTGCTGCTTATGTTGTGCTAACGGTTGAGCCTTCGGCGAACAAGGTAGTAGCTCCGCCAACTCGATTTGGTGTTCTATGCCTGTCTTTAAACCCTTGCGTTAAGCATTGAATGGAAGAAACACGGCCAGGTGTTCCTCGATGACATCCACCAAATCATCGGCGACGAAAGGTCTGGGTAGTCTCACTGACTTAACTACTGAAGTCCCAGTCTCAGCATAAGTCACTATCCCAGTGCCTTGTCCAATGGTCCAAGATTTGGGATCTAAAGCGAGATTAAAATGGATCAAAACGTCCATCCCAATGATGTAATCCTTTTTATCAGCGACCAGAAAATTCCACGTAAATAGAATTTTCTGCCCCAATGTCACTGACAATCCTTTAACCTCCTTAACATCAATTGGACTTCCATTAGCAGCCCATAGTTGATAATCGATTGTGTGGCTATCTATTTCCACCACATCGGATCGAACTATGCTCACCTCTGCACCCGTGTCTATTAAGAAGTTTAACCCGCTAAGTTCATCTGTTATAACGAACTAATTGTTGCTATAACCAGCAACCTCTTTATAATTACTTTCCAGCCGAAATCTAACAGATTTACGGACTGTATTACCGCGCGTTTCTTCCATCGAAGCTTCCGAACCTAACTTCGATGATTTTAGTATGCCTCGAATATGCATACCTTGGAGCCTTGCATGCGCAACCCCCCTACGGCTCCTATTAGCGGAGGCTCCACTAGTTTTCCGGAAACTTCGACCAGGCTACAGGAAGACTACTTCCTTTCCATCGGGGACCACCCAACTTTGGAAACGTGCATCCCCCTTCCTGACACTTTCCAAACTCGGCGTATTTACGATTTGAAATGCACCACTCGCGTGGTCCTTGTACACCCTCACGCGATTCGCCTCTCCGATGCTTGGAATTTGAACTTTGACTCCGATAATTTACCCTACCTCTGTTGGAACTTTCCTTATGGTTTTTTATCCAACCCACATCCCTGCGGAGGGTACTTAATTCATTCTCTACAGTCAGGAGTCTCTGAGAGATGTCTGAGTTGCTGCTCCAGGCGTGAATCTGCTGTTACTGCATACACTTTAGGTTCCTTCTGACGATACACTTTGTCCAACCCTTTGAGCTTCTTTGGCCACTCTAGTTCCAATGTATAATAGACATCCAAGGGGGCTCTTAGTCTAGCAGGCGATTCTGCAACAAATATACTGTTTATAACTTCCTCAGATATATCAAGCTCGATGGATTTTGAAATAAGTCTGTCATAAAATTCAGATGGAAGTAGATTTCCCAGCGATAACATCAAAAATCCAAAAATAAAATTGATTTATTTTTATATGAGGAGTTAATTGGTGTTCAATAATTAAATTAACCTCCACATACATTTCCACCAGTTTAAAATTACGGTTGCAATGTTTGTGTTATACAAATGAAAAACGCTCAAATTAAATTAAGTGACAATCATGTTTTTATAAAAAACCAAATTAACTGGCAAACGTATTGTTTCTCGGCGAAATTTTTTGTTTTTCTTAGTTTGTATTGATTTTTTTTAAACTCGGACGATTTTTTTTACTTATATTTCTATGCTTTTGTAATAAAGCTCATGAGGTGTTACCATTGTTGAGATAATTAAAATGGGTTTTTCAAATTTGGATTTCGCCAGCTATTGTTTTGAGGATACACCCTATGTTGTATTAATTGCATTAACGGTTACAATTACTGAAGTAAGCCTTGTAAAACGCTCCGGCTTCAAGTAAATTCCGTACGACGTCACAAAGCGGTTAGGTGCCAAGAAGGCCCAGAATTAGTACTGTTGGTAGCCCTTATTAGGGCGGAATTGCTTTCTCCAGCAAATTCCGAGAAAGATAGTGTAGCAGTGTCTAGAAGTACTCCTAGACTCTTGAGACCGGCACTGGTTTAATGGCTGGTGTTCTTTCTGTGTCATACCGCGTGAGGAAAAATAGAGCAGTGTGAGGTTTGGAGAGCCGCAGCGTGAGTATATCAAGGTAGATTTCCATTGAGGTTGCCAGGTTTAAGTTGAAATCTCGGCAGGCTAGATCGCCGTCAATGTGTTTGAATGCAACCAAAGGAGCTAGTGTGTGCTCGGCGTTGTGGTCATGTTATTCGTAGAGTGGTCACTGTGCAACTGATGAAGTTGACATATGCATTGAAAGTGACCTATACCATGGCATGAAGCCGATAACTACTATTTTTTGCTACACCAAGCGTTAGCTCTAAGTATCTGGTCATACCAAAATAGGCAGTGTGAGCTCAGGAGTGAGCCATACGTCAGAATGTAAAAATATATACATGAAAATCAAAGGGTAAGGACAAAAGGTGTACTTGAACATTGCCAAAAAGATGGCATAATATCAAAGACTTGTTCAAAATGCTACACATTTGTTAGCTAAGAACATTTGGTTATACCATGTGAAACAAGTGAGCGTAAGAAGAAAATGAAGCATGTGGATTCATAACGGTCACGTTGCGTGACATAGGGCGCAAGTGGTGCGCATGAAGTTAAAAATTTGATACGTAGAATAACGAAAAATTAATATAAAATAATCAGTTATGCGTTATGCAAAGAAATCTATTGTTAGGTTGAGATTGTAGGCAGATAGAGACTGAGACGTGTGTAGACGGTTGTATATTTCCAGGATCAGGCGATTTGATAAACGGTTTTAACATGTCTATACTTTCTGAAATAGGTGTTGCATCTTGCATGATAATGAAGTATTTTGGCTGTCTGAGCCAAATCGGGCAAGGAAAACGATACTTTGGTTGTAGTGGTGAAACAGAAGCTTCGTCGCAAACGAGTACTCTCTTGCAGCTGTGGAGATGCGGGTGAAAGAAGACAGGACGAGGCGTGTGTCTCGGCTGCTGTTCAGACATGTTACAGAAATGAAGTTGGAGGCGGTTAGCTTTGTCTTGTGGGTCATCTTGTGCCGGTAGTAGACGTGGGAGCTGACTAGGCAGGCGTAAATCCATGCCATACAAGAGTTGTGACGCAGATGTTTTAATGGATTCACGAGTACGGGAACGCATGGCAAGCAGAACTAAAGGTAGTGCATCGACCCAGTTGCCATTAATGGACGAGAATGCTAAAGCAGTTTTGAGTTCCCTATGCATTCTCTCTACCATGCCATTAGATTGGGGATGGTAGATAGTCGTCTGGCGTAAGGTGCATCCCATGAACCGCAAGGTTGTTTTGAAACGATCCGATGAGAAGCAAGTTCATCTGTCACTGATGACCTCATTCGGAACACCATAATTGGATATCCATGCAGATATAAAACCGTTAGTTACTTCGTCTGCAGAAATGGTGCCAAGAGGTAATGCCGCAGGCCATCGTGTAAATCTATCGATCATAATTAGAAGGTAGCTGAAACCTTGAACCTTTGTCAGATGAACTATGTCGATGTGGACGATGGATAGGCAAGAAGTAGATCGAAAATATTGCAACTTAGAACGAGTGTGTCGTGTGATCTTGTTCTTCTGACAAATTGCACACTCTGAGACACATCGTTTAACATTCTCCCTAAGTCTGTGACCCCAGAAACGATCTGTAAGAAGTCGGACAGTCGCTTGGCTTCCTGGGTAAGAAATTGAGTGAATTGAATCGAAAACTTTTCTCTGAAGGCTGGTCGGCAGAACTGGCTTGCTGGGCTGCGTACCCCTGAAGTAAACAATTGGTATGCCTTCCCACAGATGGCATATGAACTTGGTTGGGTGACGGGCTATTGATCTTTGAATGTGAATGTCACCGCATTGTTCCGTTCGCAGGAGGTTTGGCGTTAGTGCAGGTTCACTGAGTGTCACGGAGTTGACAGTGAATGGCGACGGCGAAGGTGGTTGTAGCGAGACGTCTGGCCTGGACAGGGCATCTGCAATGAAGTTCTGTTTGCCCTTGACGTGAAAGACGTCAAATTGCCATTCGCTTAGACGAGAAAGCTGTCTTTCCACTTTGGCAGGGTACTTGGCGATAGATGAAGTTGCGTTTCGAAGTGCGCTAACTAGTGGTGCATGATCTGTGAAAACAACAAATCTGTTGCTGCCAATGATGCTAATAAAATGGCGCACTGCGTCGTGGATGGCGAGAAGTTCTCGGCCGAAAGTGTCGTACCTCGTTTCTACTGGTTGGAGAGTACGCGAGTAAAAACTGATAGGCTTCCGAACTCCGTCGATCTCTTGTTCCAAAGTGGCTCCACTAGCGAATTCAGAAGCATCTGTCGTGAGTAGAAATGGCTTTTCGAAATCTGGATGCGTTAGCATTGTAGCATTTGCTAACGAGTTGATGGCAAGTCGAAGTAATTCCTCGTCTTCGGATGACCAAGCAATGATGGAATTCTTGCTAAGTCCTTTTCGGTTCCGCAGGTGCCTACACAAAGGATAAAGTTAATTTGAAAGGCCTGGAAGGAACTTGCGATAATAGTTTAGTACTCCCAGGATTTTCTGCAAATCGCTCAAAGTCCTTGGTGAATTGATATTCTTGATTGAATTCGTCTTTGACGGCAACGGTTGAATACCTTGGGCTGTGATACGATGCCCTAAGAAGTCCACGGATGTAGTTGCAATCTGCGTCTTGTCACAGTTGTTCTTGAGTCCTTGGTTGGATAAGCGTGAGAGGACATTTCGTAGATGCTTGGCATGAGATTCTAAGTCTGGACTGAATACCATAATGTAATCGAGATATGACATACCATAAGCAGAGTCGTCGCGAAGTATGTTGTCCATGAATTTTGAAATGTCTGTGTAACACACTTAAGTCCAAAAGGCATGTAAAGATATTCGAAAAGGCCAAATGGAGTGATGACTGCAGTCTTCTCGATATCCTCTGTTGCTACCGGGATGTGATGGTAGGCTTGTCTGAGGTGAATCACTGAGAAAAAATTCTGCCGTTGAGTTTTTCAAGTAAGGTGTTAATATTTTGAATAGGATATGCATCAGATTTTGTCACTGAATTTAGCTTACGGTAATCTCCGCAGGCTCTGTACGATCCGTTTGATTAGGAGACTAAGTGCAGTGGTGAAGCCCATGAACTTTTCGATGATCTGATGTTTCCCTTTTCCAAAAGCCTTGAGAATTCCTCTTGGACAGCTTTCAGTTTAGCAGGGTCACATGTCGCTTCTTGAGTGCAATAGGTTGTCCTTCTGTGAAGATATGGTGCATCGAGTTGGAGACTCGTAGCTCTGACTTGTTAAAGTCGAAAAACGTTTTGTATTTTAGAAGAGCTGCAGATATCTCGGCTGAATGATGCGCAGGGTTTGGCTGAATGATCTGTAACTCCAAACGCTTGGAGGCAAGTGACCAAAAACTTTTCTCAAGTCCGGTGGAGAGGTCTATGATCTTTTGATTGGCAAGATCAACAATGAGCCGAAATTTCAAAAGGAAATCAAGGCCTATTATATTGTGTAAGACCTTGGCGACAATGAAGTTTTGAGTAAATTCACGCCGTAAACCTATGTTGAGTGTGCGATGCAGGCAGCCATAAGTAGGTATGGACTCCCCTGTAGCTGTTGCGAGTAAAACACCTAGCGACATCTCGGCCATTGAATCAACCTTGAGAACTGAGACTACTGAACTTGTGCCTACAATGAATTCTTCGCCAGTTCTGAAATTAAGAAGATGCAGAAATTTGTTTGGCTGGTTGTCCGTGTCATACAAACAAGTAAGCTGGTCATTGCGACTGACATTGTCAGTTTGGCTGTCTATGTGGTATTTTCGGCTTGGACGTAAAGAGTCAATAGGAATATCAGATTGTGAGTGATTGCTTTCTTGCGGCGCCTTTGATGCCGTTAATGCGCAGAAAGTAATGTCTTCTACTTTATGCATGATACGTTTTCCGATCCTGATGATCCACTGCGCTTGTTTTCTGTGGCCTTTCCGGTCAACTGTGGAATTTAGCAATCACTCGGAAATTCTTATGAACGGCAGAGACAGACTTGACATGAATAAAAAACTTCTGGTGATTATAGCACCAATACTTTAGGACATATTTATTAAAATATTGCGGGGATCTAGATCGCCACCTGCTGATCTTTCGTGTTTTGGGTGGAAAAATGTGTCGTGCGTTTACTTGATTTAGCTCGGATTTCCCTATGCCGAATCCTTCTAGAACTTTAGCTACGTTCGCTATTGTTCTCTTTAATGATGTGAACTTATCATCCTGCGGGGAAGGACAAAATTGACGATTTTAATTTATATTCCAAAACACTAAATTCTAACTCGCATCTCTCTGATAAGTCATCTATTGAGAGAAATTTGGGGAGCTCTCTGGCGAAAAATTTTAGTGACTTGGGAACATTGTTAATAAAAACAACCTTAGTCTCATGATCAGAAATATTGGTTTTATGCCATATTTTCCGCAATTCCCTTAAAATGCTCAATGGGGCCAAGGTTTGGCATATCTAACTGCGCATATTTATTTATTATCTGCTCAGTTTCAGTGGGACCCAGCAAGGATTCTACTTCATTTTTGAGGACCAATCTTCGATTAAATCCGTCGCTGCAATTCTGAAGGTAGTTTGGCGACAACCTTTGACAGTTTTTTATGTCTGTCATAATCTGAAAACGGGAAGAATGCGAACTCTACGCGCATAAAGAATAACTCACAATTTCCATACCATACAAGCATATCAATATCTAAAATTGGACCTGACATTATAACAAACTTTCGGGAACATAAAAGCATAAATTTATAAGCAAGATGAAATACATATAAAGACGTCAAATGAAACGCTTAAAAATCTGCTTCCACAGTTGAAACTGAAGAGATGAGCCTTGACGAACGCAGAAAACTGAAGAAATAAAATTCTGTTTCCACAGTTGAATCTGATGGAATGTGCATCAACCATTGCAGAAAACAGACGAAATAAAGTTCCTACAAGAAATCTCAGTTAGTGTGCACAGTTTACCAAATAGGTGTTTAGTTTTTTACATTTTGTACATAGGAGAGAAAACCTTCCCTTTAAAAAATTTGCTTCCCGACAAAAATGTTTAGAAGACTTCGACTTTAGAAAGATCACAACCAGGGCAAAAAAATTGTAGTATATAGTAATGTCGATTTACTGTATTTCCACGATAATAAAATGAAAAAGAAACACAGTTGATTGTATTTATGTCAAAAGTTTTGTTATATAAAACAAGTCTAGAAAAGAGTACCTTTCTGAGTATCGTGAGGCGGTCGCCAATTTCAAGTAAATGCGGTATTACGTCACAAAGCGGTTAGGTGTCAAGAAAGCTGAGAATTAGTACTATTCGTTCTCCGGAAAATGCCGAGAAAGTAAGATAGTGTAGCGGTATCTAGAAGTACTCCTAGACACTTGTGACCGGCTCTGGTTGACTGGCTATTATTCTTTTTGTTGTGGTGCTAAATTTAGCAACGAGAAGCTGTTTGAAGGCTCAGAATTATCTCTTTGAAGACCTGCGACAACACCGTGGTGATTGGCACACGTAGAGGTCCAATAAATCGATGTTGCTCCGTCTCACTAGTTGTGCAGCGACAAGATTGGCGTAACTAGATGACTCTGTTTGTGAGGCAAGTCCAGAAGTCAGCGTAGGTAAAAAGTTCGTATGCCAAGAGATATCACGTACACGTAGTGCGCAGCAGAAATAAAACGTGACTACTGACTAGCTAAATGCATTCAGCTTATATATTTTTGAAATCAAAAGCTCACACACCATTGGTTAACGGCAAATTTTGCTTGTTTTAATGGATGCCGTGTAAATTAAATTTTAGTTTCATTTACTCAATATGTCGGCGATTTTTCCTTGTGCCGTTACATATGCAGGCCACATTTTAAAATTAATTAGAAACCTGTAACGACACAAATCAATCGCCGACATATTGCGTAAATTAAATTCAAATTTATTTACGTTGCACCAATGAGAAAAAAGCAAATTGCCGTTTAACCACGTCTAACCACGTTTAACCAATAGTATGCAAGTACACATATTGCATGCTATTTAAGCACGGTAATTTACCATGCAAGTCAGTTGTGGCATTTGCCTTCTACCTGCTTCACGCGTGTGCGTTCTGTCGGTTGTCAATACGTGTGCGCTCTGTCGGCTGTCAGTATCTACTCATCTTGTTGCGGGATACCGGAGAGACGAGCCAATTGAGTGCAGGACCTGCAGGACACCATCCACAACACGATCACAGCTCAACCACGGGAGCAACAAATCAACCAGAGTCCACCCAAGGCTCTAGGACATCTTCAACGCAGAATACTTAAAGCGAACGCATTACCCGGCCCTCTTAAGGGCCCCCATATCAGTAACTAATCTCTATTCAGAGCACCTTAACCGAGTTTGTAACGTCGTACGGCATTTACTTGAAGCCGGGGCGTTTACAAACCTATTTTGTCCATCATTTTAAAATTGCGGTTGCAAAGTTTGTGTTATACAAATGTAAAACGCTCAAATTAATTCAAACGCTTATCATGTTTTTATAATAAGCAAAATTAAATAGGACGAGTGTTGTTTTTCAGCGTGTTATTTTGGTATTCTATATTTGTATTTACATTTTAAACGCGAATGATTTTGTTGACTTATATTTATTTCCTTTTGTAATAAGGCTCATGAGGTGTTACCATTGTTGAGATAATCAAAATGGGTTTGTCAAATTTGGATTTATTTTTAGCCGGTGATTGCTTTGAGGATACACCCTATGTTGCATTAATTGCGTTAACAGTTACAATTACTGGAGCAGGCATTGTTTGTGGCACTGTCTACGAAGGCATCGTTCGTATTGACCATGTTTTTAATGGGATGTTTTATCCGTTGGAAAAGTTAGTTTCCTCGTTTGATTAATTCGTAATAGTCTTGAATTTACATACTATGCTTTAACTAACCGATCATATCAATGTGTATGTTAGTTATTCGTCTTTTTACACATAATTGTTCTTGTTTGTTTTGATTCATACTGCATGTGACTAACTAAATATTATCTAACAGTAGGAATTATATAGATCAGTGAAAACTATTAATTTGACTAACATGTACAGAATTTAATTAATGATTCATTCGCATAATATTTAAGTACGGAGGTAAATTAGTGCATGTAACTGTGCACAAGTGTTGAGTCATTAAACAGGTATATATTTTCAATAATAAGTTCTGGGTATACTGGTATGATTTATTTTATTTCTGAATGGGATAAAATGGTCAATATTACAATTCTGCGAATCAAGGTTGGGAGTTGGAAGTAAACACCATTCCCATTTTATTTAATTGTATAGTCAATATTACAGTTTTTGAATAGAGATATGTTACAAACCACAGTTAGCTTGTCTCTTTGTTTGACCACGCAAACTTATTGGTATAGTTAAACTTCAAGAGATCATTAGGATCACTTATATTTGCCATATAAATATCTATTAAATTTATAATATATTAGAAAGAGGCTTATCTCTAAGCCTTTTTGGCAATTTATTGTAATTTTTTCTATTTTTGAAAAAGAAGAAGCAATTTCTATCAAGCTTCTTCACTAAAAGAGAAGTGATGACCGATTGCCAAAATCCACTTCCTCTCTCATGAATCTTTATTTGAGTCCTATGGGCACATCCACTAATTCAAACGGAACACTTATACAACAGCAATGTCTTCTAAATCATAAAGATTGGAGTAATACAGGTGTAGTGTACTGGCATGTAGGATACAGAAGACAACTTTGTTTCACATTTTATCTTTGCCTGGCAAATATCCTTCTGGGTAACCATTCTTTAATTGGGTTGCAAGTATAAGTTGCATATTCCCAGATCGGCTAATCCAAATAATACACATTTATAGCTGTATATCATTCGATAGTATGCGTGTCCTTATTAGTGCCCACCTTTTCTTGGTGCAGTCAACATTCATTCATCGCCTCAACAGAAGCTGTGAACTGAATTGTTTTGTCTAGATTCCTGATTTCTTATTGATGCTTTTTCTCAAAATCATTTATAACAGCGTCATAAAAATAATCATAGTTAAATTGAATTAAAATTATGACAGATTTTAAAGCTTATGATTTTTAAATATATTAAGGTCATACATCACGTAATCATTATAGTTCATATTATAGAAACGCTTCACTCAATTTTCCAAAAAGCTCCCAGTTAATTCTGGAACACAATAGCTGCATTCTCAATAAAATTCTATCGAGTGGTAAATTGTTTTTGATACGGTTCCTTGAAGTAATTAATAACCTTATGACTGTACTATTTAACGAATTTAATCTAAATAAACATGATCGAAACATTCCAAACTTCTTTGGAATCGTTTATAATTTTCGTTAGATCGTCGCTAGAGAATGGATTGGTTGAGTTACAGCCACGAATTATATTGTAATAACCTACCACAATATTTAAATTATTTAAACCTTCATATGGAGATCTATTAATCGACGCTAGGATTAAAATATTAATCCTTATGTATGTATATATATATATATATATATATATATATATATATATATATATATATATATAATGACAAGATCTCAGACATCACTTCGTAATACTGCGAGAATGACCTTTACATACAAACACGCATACACATCACAAACACAAACGCATACACACTCACTAACTAGTCAAAACAAGAAACAGCAGTAATAACGAGTCAGATTTGTTACCAATAGCATAATCAATTGAAAACCAAAAATGTATAAATATGTATGTATGATTGTATAAGAGATGATTAGTATTCACTAAATAAATGGCCTTTATCCACTTTGTTATTAATGTGTTCTTTCTTCCTAATTATAAGAATACTTGTGTTAATTAAACGGCATGGATATCATTTAAAAAAAAATATATATATATATAATAGATGAAAACCTTAGATCACGATAATTTAATGGCTTGACATTAGGCATAGGTTTATTATACATAGGAGCATATACACCTAGTTTGTTCAGAAGTCTATCTTTCGAAACAAAGAACATGGATGCATTTCAAACTCTTCGCTTACAATGTTCTTGCATGATGATGCTTGAGAGAATATTGTAAAATTCGTATTTATATCATTCGATAACTTGATTTGACTTGTTGCCACCACTTGCACAATTAGCGGTTGTTTACTTTGTATATATGGTCAGTTAAATACCACTTTTCATATTAACGTGGTATCTGTGCTATTGTTAAATATTTGAGGTGGTAAGTTGGAACTTAGGTGTAAAGTGATATCACATGGACTCCACCAGAAGGAAAGGATAACCAAAAACATAAATTCATACAAAACTGTAAATGGTGTGTAGTGCGTAGCAAAGTGATACTATGGAAATTCACAGACTTTGAGGCAAATGTACTCCGGCTCCAGTCCTATCCGGGGCAAAATTCTGGAGAGTACTTGAAGAGTAGCCAATTAGGACGAATCCGATGTACTGGATGAACTGCCTTTGTTGTCATATACAATGCTTAGTTTGTTTTTAGAAATATATATAATGGGATTGGTGTTTTTATCAAGCTCGCAAACTTGATCCGAATTATCTAGATTTATTTCTTTTTCGTAAGTATCATAACTTGGTGCATCGTTTTATGTTTACCATAAAAATAGTAGAAGGAAGACTTTATCGCTTGAACTCGGATAAAAACAAAATGAAAAGTCAAAAATTCTCATGGGACATTTACCAAACACACATGAAGTAATATATCGCTAATGCAAATTTAAGTTTTCACGTTTGAAACAAACTCAACTTCCCTTATGATTTTGAGAAATATTTCGCGCCTCTTTACTTGATGTCGAAGTTGCCTTCTTCCTATCTTTTCTAGAGACTGCGTTGCATCATAGCGAATCAAAATACACTAATAGATTCACCTCTAGCTACATTATTCATCTGCTTGACATGGTATTTTGTAAACAATGTGAATGACTAAGTTTTTATGTATCGCTAACTAAAATTTTCACGACTAGATTAATTTGCTTTATATTTAACCTAGTTAACTTCTTATTATTGCACACCTGATAAACAGCTAGCCTCTGACGCAATCCTTTCTTCCATGCCTCTGTGTCACTTCTTCCATTACGATAAGTGAAATGAAAAATTGTATTTTAACTTTTCATAAATGGATAATTCTATCAGCTTAGTAGCTAAAAATTTCATGATTACGTAAGTGTTCGCTTTTAAAAATTTACTTGAAATCAATCTTCTGCTTTACTTGACACTATAATAAGATTTGTTCAGGAGCTTGTATATTTGCGATTTTGAGACGGCTTTTTGGGTATTATTCCTTTACCATTAGAAGTATTTTTAATCTTTTTAAGACTAGCATCTTGCCAATCCTTTTTCCACAATGTTTTGTTAGTAAGAATTTTTTTAAATTGACCTGTAAATACTTTGTATATTGCAGTGTTTGAAGTAAATCATTTTGTGTCTCAGACATGATTTAATTTGTATTCAGATTTTATGCATAAAAACTAATCTTAATAATAATTTTAAATTATTTGAGAAGCTACTTTAGATACATTTAATATGATTAGTACTTTTCTGTTATCGATCAACAAACAAAAATGTAGTATTTAAATTATAAATTACAACTTTAATGATATGCACCGCAAAAATAATCGATTACATGAATGGATATAATTCGACCATATCAAGCAGAATTGCGTCAAATGAATTGCGACGTTGACGAATTGGCTACATGTAACGCGTAAGAGACTTCCATATATCCAGATCGGTTCTGCATTTGTTCTTGTTATACAGAAAACTGATAGTTTATTTTAATACTAGTTACCTATTAAAATTATAATAGTAACTGTTACTTTTTAAATATCAAACATCCTTTCTTAAAAAAGTATCTTTTAGGTGTTGCGAATCTAGTAACAAATTAATTCAGTTGTGACCAGATGGATAAACCAAAGACAGCATGAACGGAGAGTATAATCTAATGAACATTTGTTTCGTGCTTACTAGTGACTCATCAGTAGGGGCCGGTATTACGCCCTTTAACGACTATATATTTGGGTGAGGAATGTGGGATAATATGACAGTACAATCTACTAGACGAATATGTAAACCTTTAGTAGTGAAGCTAACATTGTATATAAAGCCTCGAAAATGCGACTTCCACGCTAACTCACTCTATACAAATGTTCATTAGATTATACTCTCCGTTCATGCTGTCTTTGGTTTATCCTTCTGGTCACTATATAATATATATGGGCCTGTAGCCATAGAAATTCCGGCTTGACGACCGGCGGGCTCAAGCTAGTCGACCCGGGATTGGTAGCATGAACCTTGCTGGGCCATAAAGGGACAGCCATCATCCCGTTTTATGTGAAGCCTCGAGTTTGGTCAAACTGCGCTGTAACATTTTTTGTTACATGTGTAGTGACGGAATGAGAGCAAGCGTTCCACACGTGAAGGGCAAGTTTCGGCTGCTGAAGGAAACTTTGGCCACTGGCATCTGGGCAGATAGTGTTCATCAGCCTTGGTTGGCAGACTATCTAGGAGAAGGAAAACTCAGAATAAAAACCATCACTTGGAATGGGCGACCTAGTGTTCTTTTACAGTCCACATATAACCATGACAAGTACAACTTAAAATAGTTACATACTGCATCGGCCGTCGCGCAGTATAAAAAGGGTCGCCTTATCTGCTGAGCCGTGCAGGGTGGATAAGCGAAAACAGGCTACTGCAGGCAACTCTATCTCCGATTCTGCCTCCTTTCCTTCCCCTTTCTCTTCTCAATCTAACAATAACACTCTTTTAGATACTATAAATATGGTTGGTTTAGATCATAGCACTGAGCCCAATGCCAAGTTGCCAAATATCGAAAATGGTTCTAGTAGACGATCATTCATTAAACCTAAGTTAGGTTTTAACGTAGGCGCATTTAATGTGCGGAAATTAAAAGAACTTTGACAGCAAGAATCTCTTGCTCGTACGTTGGATAGATTAGAAATCGACATATGTTGCGTATCTGAAATCAGAATACAGGATCCTACGTGTATTACAGAACTAGTTGCACCATCCCTATTTACGCGTTATTGGCTTCGAACATCTGGTTCCACAGAGTCCTCACAAGCCGATAAATTTGGCGTTGGTATTGCCCTTAGCGCGCGAGCTGAAGCTTGCTTAATTGAATGGATCCCTTTAAATAGTCGATTGTGTGCGGCACGTTTAAATACATCTACTAAAATCAAAGCAAAAAACCGTTATCATCGTTGCCTCTTCGTTGTATCTGCATATGCTCCTACCGATTGCAGCACAGAAGAAAGCAAGGACGCTTTTTACTCCCAATTAAGCACGAAGTTTGGATACTGTCCTGGTTATGGGTGACATGAATGCTCAAGTTGGTCACTTAAGTAACACAGAATTTCATTTAGGTGGAAAATACACTAAGCTCGACTCGCAATGATAATGGTGAACGGCTTTTTGATAGCTGCGCTGAATATAGACTATATTTAAGTAGTACAAATTTCAGACGTACTGTTAGACGTTGTGCTACATGGCGTCCTCCAGCACCCGGACAACGGTGGAGTCAAATAGACCATGTAGCAATTAGTTGGCGTGGTTGCATCCAGGATTGTCGCTCTTTTTGGAGCACTTATGTCGACTCGGATCGTGCACTTATCCGTTGTAGATTTGCTCTAAAATTTTCCGGGAAAATAATTAAGAATAATCCCCAAATAGATGTAGGTAATCTCGAACAACTGTCCTTCCGACAAAACTATTAAAATATTCTAAAGACTAATCTAACTGGTCTGAATAGCGAAAATCCGAATATACTTTGGTCCAAGATAAGTTACACTATGCACAATGCAAGTACTACTGTATGTGGCATAACAGGCCCCCGTAGATATAATCACTGGCTCTCTGTATAATCTATGGAGATACTCGAAATAAGGCGCCAAATTCCACCTGGCTCGACTCATTATAATACCCGTCGCAATATAAGACGCCAACTTAAGCGCAGTCTAAAAGGCGATCTCGAAAACTTTTGGAGCAGAAAGGCTGAAGAAATGGAAGTAGCTTTCGCGTCAGGTAACAGATCGCTGTTTGTTCCAACTTATACGCACAACAGGTCCGAGAAAGTTAAAAGTTAGCGAAACTATAATGATAGTAACAACGAATTAATAACCGATAAAATAAGTCGTCTTGACAGGTGGGCTGAACACTTTAGAGATCAATTTTCTTGTCCACACGCGTCAGTTCCGCTTCCCGAAAGCATGTCTGTATCAACAGTGTGGAATGTTAGTCCCGAAGAACCATCCGAGTTAGAAGTACGCGATTCAATCCTATCTCTTAAGCGCCGCAAAGCCGCAGGCCCCGATGATTTACTTCCGGGATTATTTAAGTATGGTGGCGATATATTTTCAGGGGCGTTGACCAAACTTTTTCATACTATATGGAATGAGGAAACCGTACCACTTGACTCGAATGAGTCGACTATTCCTATCTCTACACAAATACTTCTGGTCGCGTTAAATTCTACAACGAATTAACGCATAACTTTACAACCAGCAGTGGTGTTGTCAAGGTTGTCCACTTTCCCCATTTTTGTTTAATTTTGTAATCGATGTTATTATGAACAACACTCTCCCAGACATTCAGGACGCTGGAGTTGAAGTTCTCCCGGGAGATAAACTAGTCGATCTTGACTATGCGTACGATATCGTACTATTATTCGACAATCAGCATGCTGCCCAGACTACCTTCAATAGATTAACAGACGTTGTTCCGTCTTTCGGTATGAAATTCGCACCCTCTAGATGTAAGATACTGTTACAGGATCACCCACCACTCACTCCAACGTTGCGACTGCAGAATGAAGATCTTGACATAGTCGACATGTTTACATATCTTGGGAGCTCTATCAATAACGTAGGCAATATGTCCGACGAGGTGAGAATACGGATTGCGAAAGCTAGAGTAGCTTTCTCGAACCTTCGTCATTTATGGAGAAACGCGAATATTTCACTTTGCCTTAAAGGTCGTGTTTACAATGCATCTGTACGCGCAGTCTTACTATACGCTAGTGAAACTTGGCCTCTTAGAGTTGATGATCTGAGACGCTTACAGGCATTCGATCGTCGTTGTTTGAGAATTATAGCACATGTTGGTTACCAACAACGAATAATTAACGTTGACATCCGTAGACGTATTTTTTGGATCTGACAATAAGTGCTCGTCGTCAGAAAAACAAATAAGGCTCCATCAACTTCGTTGGCTCGGTCACGTTTGCGTATGCCCTCATTTCGATTGACCAATAGAGCTCTGTTCTCTCATCCAGCACCAAATTGGCGTAAGAAACAAGGTGGGCAGATTTTGACATGGCAGAAACAATTAAAGTCACTTACATCCAAATTGGGTAGTATAGGACCCACTCGTCTGCTGGGATGGGGTCCTCGTGCGCATTACAGTTCTTGGTTAGAAACCCTTCGCGATATAGCATCGAATCGAGCTCAGTGGCGATCTTGTTGCAGATGTCTAGTAGAATCATCTTCGTAACTTTCTTTTCTTGGTAGGGCAAAGTTAGCTGCGAGTTTTGGTTTGTTTATGACGTGATACAGTGAAATCCGCAAGGAAGCTGTATTGCTGATGTCGCCTTGCCCGAACGCTAACTTGGCCATAATGGTGTTGTGGAGAGGTTTAGTTTGCCTCATTTCTGTGAGCTATCTTCATAAATTTACTCATAGTAGCAAGGTATTCCTTTTCTCTCTACCCCTCTCCCTCTCTCGTAAATCTCAATAATAATTTATCTAAATTCACTTATATACTTTTTTTTCACTCCTTATCGTTATATGGCAGTGAAACATTAGTCACTTGACTTTTGTGTGGCTGGACATGATGATGATGATGATATAATATATATACCGAGTCTGTAAAGGATACTAACACTAAGGTTATTTTGTCAGTAACTGATACCAACATTAATGCTCCAAAAAGGTACATGATACTAACACTGGTGACCTTGTCGGTACATGGTACCATCGTGATGGATATCAATTTTTGCTATGGTTCACCGAAATTGAGAATTACTACTATTTCTGAGCACCTGTTACCCAAATCCATACACTCCGGCCTTGATCGATATCAGTTATCACATTTCGTTGTAAGCATGACATCATTGAATGAATATATAGAAATACTGTTTGTTGTGGAGAACTAATATATGTGTGTAGTTAGGGAATTTGTAACAATTATTATTTGCATCAGAAGAATAAACCAAAGGCAGCATGAACGGAAAGTATAATCTCATGCTGTCTTTGGTTGATACTTTGGTCACAACTGAACTAATTTGTTACTAGGTTCACAATACCTACATACTTATGATCTATATATATATATATATATATATATATATATATATATATATATATATATATATATATATATATATTAGTTCTCCGCAACAAACAGTATTTAACTGTTATCCGGTCTTATATATTAATGGATAAATTTGTTACAAGTATGTTATTATATTCCAACAAAAAAATTAAGTTTAGTACAGCGATAGCAAGAAGAACCTAATTATTTTTACTCATTGTACCGTTCCCATGTGCAAAGCGAAAAAATATCAAATGTAAGAACCATTTCTTTCTTATATTCTTCTCAAGTATCTGCAAATGAACATCTCTTCATATATATATTTTGAAAGGCAGAATCTGGAGAGAATGTGCGATAAGACAAATTATCAATTGCATGCATTACCTCCAGTTCATCTTCTATGCCCGAACATGCTTTTTCTGAAGTTTGCTTATTCTTAAAGCTTCGTATGTGGTTAAATCTTTTCTGTTATTGCATTTAGTAATTATCCTAAATGCTACATTTGGAGGACATATGTGCGAGCTTTCAGCGGTATGTTGCATAATATTCATCATTTAAATTAAAACAGGCGTTTAGATGCCTATAATCAAGGTTGCTCGAACCTGGGCACGTATGCTTCGGAATCTGGTGCTTTTACTGCTGAGCTCTTTCCGCGGAAAATTTTGGATGAATTGCCTTTCTACACTATACAATTCTTAGTTTATACTGACGTATGTAAGTAATTAATGGGCCAGGTGATTATATCAAGATCGCAACCTTGATTATAGTAATTGTTATCACCGCCCGCTCAACCAATTTTCGTTTAATTATTTAGGTGTTTAGATTGCAATATTATTTCATTCAAGTAATTAACCGTCTAGTCGATCGGCCTACGTTAGTTGACGGTCAACTTGTGTATATTGGTAAATAATATTAGAGATCGACGTTAACGGCTATTTCTCTTTAATTGCTGGTAAAGTCAAGTGTGTTACCTTAAATAACACTTGTATTTTAGTTTCATTAAATGTGCTTGTTGATGAGCTTCAACTTTCACTTGTGCTGTGGAGGAACTGCATCCTATTTAAATTGAATTTTCAAATAAACTTTTCCTTAAAAGTACCAGGTACGTCTGTCTTCTGACTTCTACCTTTAATATTTGACACAATTAATTTTCTAGGATAGACATTAGACATTGAATCGTTTATTGCTTTAGAATATTCGTTGTCTTTTGTACCTGGACTAACCAACCTGTCACTTCTTGAAAAAAGACGTGAACTGTTGACAATTAATAATGAAAGGCATGCTGTACTACAAATATTGTGCTGATCAGGTTGGCTTATAGTAAATTGTTATATTCAATATATCATTAGTATCTTATTAGTACATCTAAGAAAGCCAGACTAACATTTTTCTCATTCTCTGAAGTGCAACGAATATTCTTATGCGTTTTAATGAACTTTGAAAAATGTTCGTGAATGTGACTTGTTTTATGGACAAGGAAACTTTCATCAACATACCGTATGTTTGTAAACATTTACTCATGCCACTCTTTAAATGATGTGTTCTCAAGGTGACCTAGGAAAGTCTCAGCCAAAACTGCAGAGAGGGGGCTCCATTGCCACACCATCAATCTATTTTTGGATGTTTCATTTAAACGCTGTATATTCGTGCATTGTCATATAAGGTCGCGTAGACCTGCACCGGAGATGGTAATATATTTTGGTCTACAACTTTGGCTGCACCGGAGATGGTAATATATTTTGGTCTACCACTTTGGCTATAATCTCAATGATGTATACAATTAGAACATGCGTAAACAATGACTTAACATCAAATGGAACAATATTTAATTAAACGAACATTGGTTGCGCGGGTGGTGATACCAATTATTATAATCAGGGTTGCGGTCTTGATATAAACACCTGACCCATTAATTACTTACATATGTCAGTATAAACTAAGAATTGTATAGTGTAGAAAAGGAAATTCATCCTGTAGACCGGTTTCGTCCTTATTGGGAACTCATCAAGTACTGGCCAGAATTTGCCGCGGACAGGATACGAACCTGAGCACGTCTGCTTCGGAATCTGGTGCTCTAACCACTGAGCTATCCTGCCGCACACTACACTACACACAATTTTCAGTTATATACTAACTAATGTAACTTGGTTAGTCAAATTTTCCTTTAGGTGGAGCTCATATGGCATCCATTTAGACCCAAAGTTCCAACTAGCCATGCCCAATCTGTCATTACTGAACAGACACCACATTACATGGGGAAGTGGTATTGAAATGAACATTTATTTAATTAAACGAACATTGGTTGCGCGGGTGGTGATAACAATTTTTATAATCAAGGTTGCAACCAATGTTCGTTTAATTATATAAATGTTCATTTCAATACCATTTCCCCATGTAATGTGGTGTCTGTTCAGTAATGACAGATTGGGCATGGTTAGTTGGAACTTTGGGTCTAAATGGATGCCATATGAGCTCCACCTAAAGGAAAAATTGACTAACCAAGTTACATTAGTTAGTATATAACTGAAAATTGTGTGTAGTGTAGTGTGCGGCAGGATAACTCAGTGGTTAGAGCACCAGATTCCGAAGCAGACGTGCCCAGGTTCGTATCCTGTCCGCGGCAAATTCTGGCCAGTACTTGATGAGTTCCCAATAAGGACGAAACCGGTCTACTGGATGAATTGCCTTTTCTACACTATACAATTCTTAGTTTATACTGACATATGTAAGTAATTAATGGGTCAGGTGTTTATATCAAGACCGCAACCTTGATTATAATAATTGTTATCACCACCCGCGCAACCAATGTTCGTTTAATTATATAAATGTTCATTTCAATACCACTTCCCCATGTAATGTGGTGTCTGTTCAGTAATGACAGATTGGGCATGGTTAGTTGGAACTTTGGGTCTAAATGGATGCCATATGAGCTCCACCTAAAGGAAAAATTGACTAACCAAGTTACATTAGTTAGTATATAACTGAAAATTGTGTGTAGTGTAGTGTGCGGCAGGATAGCTCAGTGGTTAGAGCACCAGATTCCGAAGCAGACGTGCCCAGGTTCGTATCCTGTCCGCGGCAAATTCTGGCCAGTACTTGATGAGTTCCCAATAAGGACGAAACCGGTCTACTGGATGAATTGCCTTTTCTACACTATACAATTCTTAGTTTATACTGACATATGTAAGTAATTAATGGGTCAGGTGTTTATATCAAGACCGCAACCTTGATTATAATAATTGTTATCACCACCCGCGCAACCAATGTTCGTTTAATTATATAAATGTTCATTTCAATACCATTTCCCATGTAATGTGGTGTCTGTTCAGTAATGACAGATTGGGCATGGTTAGTTGGAACTTTGGGTCTAAATGGATGCCATATGAGCTCCACCTAAAGGAAAATTGACTAACCAAGTTACATTAGTTAGTATATAACTGAAAATTGTGTGTAGTGTAGTGTGCAGCAGGATAGCTCAGTGGTTAGAGCACCAGATTCCGAAGCAGACGTGCCCAGGTTCGTATCCTGTCCGCGGTCTACTGGATGAATTGCCTTTTCTACACTATACAATTCTTAGTTTATACTGACATATGTAAGTAATTAATGGGTCAGGTGTTTATATCAAGACCGCAACCTTGATTATAATAATAAAAATGGAACAATAATCTTGTTTTTAACATTTATATCTTGAATTCTGTTAACAAATTCAAAAGAATCGGTAACCGAATAATTACCGTATAGGGTACGCAATTGCGTCATTATACGGACTAACCACCGCTAACGCGTAAGACCTGTGCATTCATGTAAGTAGATGTTAGGCATGGGCGCTGCTTACATCACGTTTCAAATATTATGCAGAGGGTCCTCATTCGATATGCTGCTCTCTGTAAACTGCAAAATATGCTAGTACAATGCAATAAACGGAAACCTAGATTTCCTGCATGGTGGGATCCAGAGTAGTCAATATAGATATGGCATAATTAACCAAGCCTCTCCACTAAACACTATTTTCCGCTAGACTATCTCATATCTTCAACCATTCAATTGTCTCTTTGTTATAGAATGTACGGTGCGCCGTAATAAAGATGGCTGGCCTGAACATTCAGCGGGTCTGACTAACAAACGGAGATTTTTTGGTGGCCTGGTAAAAAAGATGTGACGCTGACCTACAACAGTAACTCAACCAACGAAATTGACCATCCATATTAAAGTCCTATTGTGATAGAATGTCAGGAAACAGCCGTATAGGACTGGTCTCGTAAACGTTTCTCCTTGTTTATGCCTCTTGACACTCAACTATGACTAACCTTAACCAAACCTAGCAAATGCATAAGTTATAAAATCTGTCTGGCGCTGACAACTATGGTATCTCATCTCTCAAGTCTCATCAGCATGAAGTTGGACCGACAGTATGCCTGACTTGGAGGCATTCATTTAGCGAAATTGACTGGCGATTCCAAAGTGATTTGTACAATTTCCAAAATGCTGTAGTTTACTAGCTAAAAAGTCGGCAAAATTAGACAGAATCGTATCAGACCTTCGTCACCAGAAATCATAGACGAAATCCTTGGTGACTGGCAGTAGAGCGCCATTTAGCACTATCTGTGACTCATGATCATAATTTGACATAACAAGTGTATTTGATGCATTTAGTTTCATATCGTAACAAGTAGACGCTTCTTGAGTCCAATTAATGGCTTTCTGAAGCTCTTCTCCTTTTATACCATCATAACGGCATCGTTAGCGTATTTGATGTAGATAAGGCGGTCGCTACCGCAGATCTTCACTGCGGGGTGTACTTCTGTGACCTCAGCAATGACTGCATCGACAATATAATTAAACAGTGGGATAAAGCCACGTAGTTTTTCAAACGCTATACCGAATCAAAAAGGTTCAGTGAACCTATTTTTCGTGCGAGTACTTCCCAATTATTCATTATAACAAATTTCGAAAGCAGTTAAATAGTCTGAAAGACAATAATAATGTGCCGCTGATAACGGTGGTGTTTCGCAAGAGTGTGGCGAAGAGTATTAATGTGGTCCATATCCAATTCCCGGTTGAATCGCTGCTTGAGTTTGCCTGGTTTTCTTCCCTTGCTCTTCAAAAATTCTACATAAAATAATGGCAGTGACCACATTTAATTTGGCAAAGAGAATATTGCTACCACGGTAGTTGGCGGGAGTGCTAGTGTCGCCTTTTATGTGAATGGACACGAATGCCCTTTTTCACTTATTTTAGACAGACGTTTTTCAGATTTCGGTTATTAGCTTGTCGTGTCCTAAAATTTTGTTCCAACGAACATGGAAAATACAGTAGAAAGGCTATGAACTCCGGCGGTTTTGCGTTCCCTCATGAGTCCGCAAGTATAATTTCATCAAAGTAGAGGTTTCATTGTTCATTGCATAACAATTTCGAGGGTTCACTTCATCGCTAGCAACACTCTTTCTAAAATGCTTTGGATGGAGATGTTTTGCAAGTGATTGCCAAGTATTGCTTAAGAAACTGCTGGCGCTATTATTCACTCGACAAAATGAGTGTTTCCAATACGTCGGATTTATGCGTACTATTCTAGTGACTCATATTAGTTTGGCCCTCAGAGTTTACTATGGTTGTTCCATTCAGACTTAACTTAATAACTCCTAACTCTGCATTCAAGTTTGTCATCTATGTTGGTAGGATCCTGAATAATGATTCCAATCTGTCACAAGAAGTTGTGTTACTAGACGCGAACAATTTTTATTCAATTATTTGTAAGAGCTTGCTCGTATATCGCGTCTCTTAAGTAAAACAAATTACAAAGAATTAATATTTATTGATTATGTTTGTCACAGCCCTATGGTTATGCCACATTTGAGCTCCTGACGCTGTTAAATCTCCCATGAATAATCTCTAAAACCGATATCCAACTTCTAGCCTACAATTGCCAGAAGAGCTTTTCTTTAAAGAAAATGAATGCTAAGGATTTTATTGGTGTATATAAATCAGATTCTTTGATCAGATAACGCACAACAACCCTGAGAGAAATTGGCAGGAAAATTTTTGGAAACATCATTTTTTCTGCATTACCGATCCCATTTGGCTGTGTAAAGAGTAGAAGTTCAAACTCAAGAAAGACTAGAGGCTAATGGGGACAACACCTTAACAGTGTTTCTAAAAACTGTGCAGATATGCCTTTCAAGCTGCCTTTTCTCTCTATGAGAGTCAGTCGTCGAAATTAGGGAATATGTAGAATTATTTATTGTTAGCAAGTATTTCCACCTTAGCCATATGACGTGTTTTGTTGGTAGTGTGAAAATTTTGTTTTTTTAAGAAAACAGATTTTTACAATCTGCTTCGATAATCTATTTTAGAATCTCTTATTGATTTAAAAAATAGTTCGAAAATCTACTCTAATGTTTTTATTTTATAATTTAAATATGCATTTTTTGCTGTTTGTAATTTTAACTGCGCACATTTTTATCATTTCTTCGATATAGCTTATTCATTGTGCAGATTGGACTACTTGTGTTTTGCATCACTACTATGATATTCAGTCTGTTGGCGATTTTAAATCAGTCGTTCACAACTGGTTTACGAAGACCAACCTACTTTTCCAGTGAACGCAGTGTAGGGAAATGTATCATCACGATTCAACTGGTACGTTTTTTATAACGACAGTGCACCTCGTTTGAACAGGCGTAGGTATTTAGCATAGGACGTGTATGTTCATAAGCCCATTTGATTTAATTTAATTTTTTTAAATATATAATATCAATATTCATTGCAAATTTGTTGTGCAGTTTTAGCTGATTAATTTATTAAAAAATTGGAATTTTGATCCGTTTGAATTATGTTTCTTGTTGATTCAACGATTGGGCTTATGACTGTGCGAGCCTTCCTGTTGAAGGAAATAGATCAGTTAATCAAATCGATAAAGAACTTAAAAAGATGTAGCTAAATCAAACTGGCCACACCATAGGAACTTCGAAGACAAAAAAATAACTGAAAGAAATTATTAGTCGTTTACTTCAGCACACTCTCAAGATACGCCACCCGTATTGCTTTAATGAACTATTCAGTTTCTTTTGTCTTGGTGACTCGCAATTTTCGAAGTGCAGGCTCAATTATAAATAATTTTGTTAGTATATAATATTTTGCGTTCATGAATAATTTAACACTAAATAATTTATTTGAATCCATAGTAGTACCGGTCTCTTCAACGAAACATTGCCTTCGACGGCTAAGATGGTTGTGTCATTGCTCTACTTGTTCAACTCCGACGTTGGTGTAATTTAAATTAAGGTCTCTGCAAAGACAGTTTTTCTGCTTTATAATATTCGAAGGCGAAGTCGTATTTCAAGTTCCCTCATGCATCTTTGCGTTTTAATTTTTGCTTTTAAACCATTGTAAATGATTATGTATATTTGTCAGCACAAAAACGGTTTAGTGTGACGATGCCTTTGCTATGAATAATTCAGGTTAGTGGCACCTTAGTGCCACGTGAAATTATTAAAGAGTATAATTTCATAGCCGAAATGTTTTATTGAGCCTCTATTTGATGGGCTGTTCCTGTTGCGTCCGGTTGAAAAATGCGGATTGCGTTGGTTGGATTATTATATGAGAAATGAGCTAGCACGTAATGATCACCACAATTTCGCAGCAGTTCCACTGGATAGGTTGACTCACAGAAGATTCAGGCTAGCGCTCTCGTCACTGTAAAATTTAATGTAATCAAGCTATATAAAATGTATCTACGGTATCAAAATGACTGCACAAATATTGTTTTACGCCAGACGTACTTAGACGACCTACTATAAATATATATATCCATTTAAGCATCACATACCTTACAGTTAAATACTGTATGTTGCGAAGGACTAATATATATGCAAGTATGTATTAGGTTTTGCGAACCTAGTAAAAAGTATTTTTTGAAATTTTGTTGCGGTGTGTACAATAAATCATTCCATGCAGCGTTTGCGATAAGCTGTACACGGTTATTAAAGATCGATCTTACACTTCTGATTTGTTTTGTTTGATCAACTCTTTTTCAATTAGAATGCGGTTCTATCAAATCTTTTTACTGGCGACGTTTCGGTGCTTTCAGCACATCCTCAGGCAACACAGTACAAACTTCACAATAGCAGATAGATTTTGCTTAAATCTGCTATTGTGAAGTTTGTACTGTGTTGCCTGAGGATGGTGCTGGAAAGTAGGCACCGAAACGTCGCCAGTAAACAAAGATGTGATAGAACCGCATTTCCAGTTGAAAAAAGAAGAATTCAACCCGATCAAAGACAAAACAAAATCGGAAAGTGTGAAGAATCGGATCTTTGTGTAACTGCCCGTGTACAACTATTACCCGCGTACGCAAAACGCGGCATGGAATTAACCTAGTAACAAATTAGTTCAGTTGTGACCAGAAGGATAAACCAAAGGCAGCATGATCGGAAAGTATATGTGCATGAGATTATACTTTCCGATCATGCTGCCTTTGGTTTATCCTTCTGGTCACAACTGAACTAATTTGTTACTAGGTTCGCAAAACCTAATACATACTGGCAATCACATACCTTACTATGCTTGCGTTTTAGATTCATTTTCTGTTGTTTTGTGGGAATTATGTATGGTACGATCTCCAATAAGAATGTGTAGACTTGCATTAGTGAGGCTACCTTCATAGAAAGTCTACGACAATGTGACTTCAAAGCCAACTTACTATGCATATTCTATATAAAAGACCTTTAATAGGCACCAACACTCTGTCTATTGTGTCAGTACGTGATACCAACACTACGGTTACGGAAAAGGTAATGGTACCAACACTATTGTTGCTGAGTCGGTACATGATAACGAAACAATTAATTTCAATTTATGCTAAAGTTCAGTGAAGTATTGAGTTTAACAAATATTTCTCAATCCATTTTATTCCAGCAAATCCATACACCGTGGCTTTGATCAATATCAGTTATCACATTTCGTGTTAATCATAAATATTTAAATATCTAATAATTAGATGTTGTTTGTGACGGAGAACTAGTATATATGCAACTGTGTATTAGGAGTTGCACAACTAGTAGCAAATTAGTTCATATATGTCCAGAAGCATAAATCAAAGACAGCTTGAACGGAACGTCTAATCTCGTGCACATTCTTATTTGTGCTTACTAGCGACTCATCAGTAGCAGCCGGTATTAGGTCCTTTATTCGCCACATATTTGGATGAGGTATATGGAACAGTTGGACGGCACAATCTCCAATACGAATGGGTTAACCTGCAGTAGTGAAGCTAAGTTCATATAAAGCCCAACTATGTGGCTTCAAAGACAACGCACTTTGGATAATACGTATACCAAGCCTGTAAAAGTTACCAATCCTATGGCTCTATTGTCAATACCTGTTACAAACACTGGTTGCTGAAAAGTTACATGGTACCAACATAAAAGATTTTAATGTGTGCTAAAGTTCACTAAAATATTAAGATTAACAACTATTTTTGAACACATGTTTCTCCAGCATATCCATGCACTCAGGCCTTAATTGATATCAGTTATCACATTTTGCGATTATCATGATATCATTCAATTGTATATATAACAATTAGATTTCGTTTGTGACGGAGAACTAATATATATTCAATTGTGTATTAGGTGTTGCGCACCTAGTAACAAATTAGTTCAAATATGACCAGAAGGATAAACCAAAGACAGCATGAACGGAACGTATAATCTCGTGCACATTCGTTTCGTGCTTACTGGCGACTCATCAGTAGGAGCCGGTATTACGCCCTTTACCCACTATATATTTGGGTGAGGAATGTGGGAAATTAGGACGGTACAATCTTCTATACGAATGTGTAAACCTGCAGTAGTGAAGCTAACTTCATATAAAGTCTTCAACAATGCGACTTCAAAGCCAACTCACTATATATAATATATATACCAAGTCTGTAAATGGTACCAACACTATGGCTATTTTGTCAGTACCTGATACCAACATTATGCTTAACGAAAAATACATGGTACCAACACTATGATTGCCGAGTCGGTACATGGTACCAAAACGATGGGTTTCAATATATGCTAAAGTTCACAAAAAATGAGATTCGCAACTATTTCTGAACACTTGTTACTCCAGCAAATCCATACAATGTGGCATTGATCGATATCAGTTATCACATTTTGTGCTTCTCATGACATTGTTCAATTAATATATAATAATTAGATATCGTTTATGACAGAGATTAATATATTTGCAATTGCGTATTAGGTGTTGCGAAGCTAGTAAATAATACTTAATGTATTACCAAAAGGTTAAGCCGAGGACAGCCCTAACGGAACGTATAACTTCGTGCACATTTGTCCTGTGTTTACTAGCGACTCATCAATAGGAGCCGGTATTTCGTCCTTCACCCGCTATATATTTGGATGATGAATGTGGGAATAATAGGCATCAATTGATACTATCAGGTCGGTATCATATATCCGACTCGTGTAAACCTGTGTTAGTGAAATGTAACTTCAATTTCAAAAAAGGTATCAGTTACTAACACAATAGCCAGACTGTCAGTATCGCTTTACAGACTCGGTACCATGATATTATATAGTGTGAGTTCGCGTTGAAGTCGCACTGTCGTAGACTTTATATGATGTTAGCTTCACTATTCAGGTTTACACTATGCGTCTAGAGATTGTACGTCCTAGTATTCCACATGCTTCGACCAAATACACTAGTGGTTAAAGGGCGTAATACCGGCTCCTACTGATGAGTCGCCAGTAAGCACGAAGCGAATGTGCATGAGATTATACAATCCGTTCATGCTGCCTTTGGTTTAGCCTTCTGGTCACAACTGAACTAATTTGTTTCTAGGTTCGCAACACCTAATACATACTCAAATTGTTTTCTTCCTTGAGGATAATCCTGAAGCTTTTCGTGGTTGCTATCTTCATTACACCTGTCGTCACAAGTTTTGCGGTAATCATGACATCATTCATTTAATTATATGGCAGTTAAATACTGTCTGAGACAAAGAACTAATATTGATGATCGCAGCCATCAAAGTCTGCCGAGATATTTTTAAGCAACAAAACAAGTAGAACTCAGCATGTATTATTCACAACACTGATTAGGTAATCTTGATATATCCAGTTCCGAAATGTTGTCTTTCTTTTAAGCAATATGGACATAATAATTATTTGTTAGTTCAGCTTTTCAAGTATTCGTGATTTATTTATCGTGATTTTATCGGTTCGAATACTAAATTGTGAACCCGTGTCTTTCTATTCGTTTTACAGTGTCTGAGTAATGTATTTATCAAATAGGTAAGTTAATTATCCTTTAACACACGTTCGAAGTGTGAGGTAAAATTTAATTTTAAAATGATTGCAATTTAACTTGGAATTGAATTCCCGTGTTTACCCCATAATTGTTGAATATGATCACGTGTGAAATCTGTATTGCTTTATGACCTCTTGAAGAGATAAATTTGTGTTTCTCATTAATGATTCTATATAATAAACAAGAAGAAGTTAGAAATAGTATATGTCGATCAATTCTCTATGCAATGCTTCTATCCAAAATATTATATTCATGTTTAAATTCAGTCTGTATTTCTCCCTCTCTCTCTCTCTCTCGCTATATATATATAATCATTAAGTTTACAGTTTGAGGTGCACTGGACATTAACAATAATTTTCAATAGGCTAACAGGTTTATGCTTTTTTGCTAAACCTCCACTCTGTGTGCTACTGTATAACTTGGTATGACCGTGTTGCCATGTGCCGGATTCAATTCCGCCTTAACTATCATGTTATTGATAAATAAATTCCCTTCCCATTATAAACTTGGTTTGGTCTTTTAGTATTTTAGCGTGTACATCTGTATTATTTTAATGTTCAGACGTCATATCATTATAATTGAACTCACTCATTATAACTGTAGGCCATACATTTTAAACTTTGAACATTTTCAGATATTAGCTCATTTTTGAGACGCTGAACCTCATAATTGGGTTTATGTTTATCATACTTGCATGTTAGAACAATTTTGATTACCTTTAGTTCCAAGTTATTTTTGTCCTTGTCTGAAAGAAACTGCTGCGTTCTACTGGCCTCTGTTAATATATCATTTTTAGGTTGCGTGTGCATTAACCTCATTATTGTTTATGTCAGAATACCGGGTTTCGTCGGCATAGTTTTCTGTTGCAAATACAATACTTTCCAGAATTCCTATTTCATGCAAACATTTATGCATGTACCCATTTTTACATACGTGAATAAATACATACATGCATAGTTATATACTTACAACTATGATGCTTACAGTTGTATTCCATGATAAATATGAATGAATCTGACCTCTATGACTAAAAAAGGTAAAATAACGTACTTTCTTTTATCGACATATTTCAGTTTTACATTTCATTTTTGACATTTGCGGAATTTGCGAATAATTTGGCTAAACACAAGGCCAATAATGCCTCCTAATAGTGATTCTACCAAAAAGACGTAAACGGAGATATTATTCTCAAGCAAGATGTTTTCTAGAGGGATCTATGCCAATCAAGTAAATTTAATCGTCCCTTCACTGAGCACTCTTATGCCGTTAGACACACAGATTCATGTCCAGCCAATTGTTTCTTTTCGAAAAAGTACACGGTGCAACGTGATTATGCCCTATTTGACGGGCGAAATTACTTTTTGTACTTGAAACTTATCTTTGGTTTTCAAAACGAAATGCTTGCATTAAGATATAAAATATGAAATAGCCGACCTAGAGCTCATTTGCCACCCATGCATAATTTTAATGTCACATAGCTATGTGACAGTAAGACATTAGTTTTTAAATGTTGTTGATAACGTTGCCAGTACATCTACCTTGGGCCCGCCAGTCATCAAGCAGGAAACCTTTCAGGGTTTTCAACCAACGTACATCTGGGTAAAATTAAAATTAACATATATTTGGAGTACATATTTTTCTGTTGATGCTTATTTGTGTTGTCATGTAAATTAGCAATTTTTAACTCGTTAATTGTTCTCTACTGCAAACTATATTTTTAGAATGCAAGTATGTATTAGGTTTTGCGAACCTAGTAACAAATTAGTTCAGTTGTGACCAGAAGGATAAACCAAAGGCAGCATGAACGGAAAGTATAATCTCATGCACATTCGTTTCGTGCTTACTGGCGACTCATCAGTAGGAGCCGGTATTACGCCCTTTAACCACTATATATTTAGTAGAACTATGTTTTATCTTCTAGATTAAAGCTTCTATGGATATTAATATTATACTTTAAATAAATCAATATTAGCTATACACTGCGATGGTGGTCTTCACTGCACTGTGGATTCTGACTGTAGCCCTCCTGGCAGTCCCTTCTTGGCTCTGGATAATGCTGAGTAGTGTTTGTAGACACGAAATGGAATACTGGAGCTCCTACTCAACAGATAAAAGCAAGAATATCTTCACTTATACTTTCAATCTAACACGTTATGGTAAGTATGTTGTATTATACGTTTTCAGTGTTAAGTGATAATCTCTGCAGGCTTTTCGAAACTTCACTTCGTTTCCTTCGCGTTTGCGAAGAAAAATAATTGGCGTTTTATATGTTTAAATTGAGCTGTTTCTTTTCTGACTACATTCCTGTATTCCAATTCTATAGTAATTACATATTAGTTAGGATTTTAAGACAGCTAGAAATATTTAAATGTTATTGGATTATTATTCGTTGTTTAAAAACGGAAAGGCCAATATTCTTAAATATGCAATGTCTAATAACTATAAAATAATTGCAAAAATATGCTTGAATCGATGTCATATCTACTATATTTTGCATGTGTGGGTGGGGGAGGAATTCAGATGCATTTGTCCGAGCTTATTAAATCGATTTGAGCAATTTATCTCAATTAAATGGAAATATTTCTTTGGTGGTGCCAATCAACTGGTTCGCAACATCTAATGCATACTTGCAACTGGAAAGTTGACAGTCATTCTAAACAACTCAGTAAATCGAGTTTGCGAGCTTGTGGTAAGTACCAATCCCATTGTATTTAACCAATCGTCAAACAACATAGCAAAACTATCGCTAGTCGCACGCACTGGCGCCTTTCGGCCTTCCATGATTGTCATCAGAGTATGATGGTGGTAACAATTATTTCAATCAAGTTTGCGAGCTTGAATTAAACATCAATCCCATTGATTGTTTAATTTTATCACCTATATATAGGTGGCGAAAGCTGAAAAATACTAATTTTCGTGACTGCATTGAAATTGTGCAGCGGGCATCTCCAGTCATTTACAATGTAATTCCTGCAGAGATCTACAAGGCCTGTATAGGCGCACTACTGCCATCAATCCATCGACTGTTCTCTTCTATCTGGGAACAAGAAGCATGCCCGTCAGACTTCGGAATGTCAATCCTGCTACCGTTTCCCAAAAAGGGTGATAGATCAAGGTGCGAAAACTACCGTGGTATCAGTCTTCTCAACACCGCATCCAAGCTGTTGGCGTCGATTCTATTGAACCGCTTCTGTAATGAGCGGCATGTCCGTACCCGTCCCAATCAGGGTGGATTCCGCCCAGGCAAAGGCTGTGTTGATCAGATCTTTACATTACGGCGAGTTTTGGAACATCGCAACGAATTTCAACAACCAACCGTCGCTTGTTTTATTGACTTTCGAGCTGCTTTTGACTCTGTTGATCGCGACTCCCTATGGAACATCATGCTGCTCGACGGTATGCCCATAAAACTTGTCAATCTGATCAAGGCCTACTATGCAGCCACCAAAGCCAGAGTACGTGTTTACGGAGAAGAATCGGATGAATTCAGTCTGCACACAGGGGTTCGACAAGGATGTCCCTTGTCACCCATATTGTTCAATTATGCGGTTGACTGGATTCTGAGCAACGCGCTAACTGAGTTCCGAGGCGTTCAAGTATCAAATAACCTATGGCTGACGGATGTTGATTACGCAGACGATGTTGTTCTCCTTGCTGACAGCTTTGGGAGCATGCAAGCCGTTTTGGATCAAGTGGCCCAGTTTTCATCAGCCGTTGGTCTGGAAATCAATGCCGACAAAACGAAAGCCTTCGCCATCGGTGTATCTTCATCTGATGAGCAACTCACGGTGTACGACAGCCCAATCGAAACAGTCGACGATTTTACGTACCTTGGCTCAAAAATACTTCCAACTGGTCAAGCAAAGAATGAAGTCCGAAATACGCATCGACCGTGCCAAACTTGCTTTCTTACAATTGAAGAACTCACTTTGGAGAAGAAGTGAAAATCAGCCTCAAAACGAAAAATCCGAGTCTACCAGGCTACTGTTCGCCTTGTGCTACTGTATGGCTGTGAGACTTGGCCATTACGATTCTGAGGACTCCAAAAAGCTCGAAGTATTCGACCATTGGTGCCTTAGGTACATCACAAAGACAAAATGGATGGACCGAGTGTCGAACGCATCTGTTCGTCACCAATGCGGTGACATCATGCAACTATCCGTCTGGATCCAACATCGTCGACTTCAATGGTCCGGGCACGTACTACGCAAACCCGAAGACGAAATGGTGCGGCGAGGTGATGAACCCAGGTCAATGTGCAAACTGGCGCTGCCGCCGAGGTGGACAACTGAAGACATGGCTTGCAACAATCAAATTGCTGGACATGGAACCCCTAGGTTTACGCAATGTTTATGGTCCGCGTCACTGGGAGCGTCATTGGCCCTCTTTATGTTCCAAAATGGCTGCCAACCGCCCGGCATGGAGAGGTTTAATCCGGGATATCAATGGAGCCGGCTTATCCTCTAAAAGGAGCCAGCCGCAGTAAAGTAGTAAATGTATGCAAGACTACTAGAGGTGAAAGTCACATCTGATTTTTCTTTCCATATATACGCATTGCGGTTTGAACCTCGCTGATCAATTTGGCGTCGTACTGTGAAGATGATCATATAGGCCGAAGCGCATCAGTGCGTGCGACTGGCGGTAGCTTTGCTTTTTTGTTCGACCAATGGGATTGGTATTTACTTCAAGCTCGCAAACTTGATTTAAAGAACTGTTACCACCACCGTGTAATCATTGATTGTCTAATTCTAGACAACTATCGATTTGTGAATTTGTTATATGCTGTCTTGAAATTCACCACTTTGGTCCATTCCCGAGATATCACATAGGTTTTATTTTTCTACCGCTTATTTTCTAAGGAAAAAGCTATAATTGGTGTATATCTCATGGAATCTTGTAGTAGATTGGGTTTAGGAGAATGTCTTGATTATTCTGTCTAATGAGGTAGAGCTTTTGCGAACTCCATGTGCAAATAACCATGGTTTCACTTTTTATATTTGTATATGCGCATTAAAGTTATTATAATTAGGTATGCATATTTTATATTTATCTATAAGTATGCGAGTTTTGTTATAAATTAAGAGAGTCATTATAATAGTACCTTTTGTTCGTCTTAATTTTATTACAATTTTGTGGATCGGAATGAAAACGCGTGTTTCTAGTTATTCCATACCTATTACATTAATGCATACTGTTTATCTTTTTCAAATGATATGTGTATATACGTGTATTTATTTTTTTGTCGTCAACTTTTATTGGAATGTCCTAAATTTGACATAGCGTGTCTAGTCAAATTTTGGATCTTATAGAACAAAGAAGTTGGTCCAATGTCAACGTAAGCAGTAGGCGCAAGCTCATGTACGCATGATTTTTATGCATACTGGAGTCTCTTCATTAGGAGCCGGTACTAGGCTCGAAACCCAAGTTATGTTTTGTTATGCTAAATTTGTCTAGTCTGCTATTGTGGGACAGTTGGACTTGCATTTTACTAAATGTGTGCTCCGTAACGCAATGGTAGAGTCGACTTCAGATGAATTCGCCTATTCCCTGCTGTTTGTAACAAGTAGCATCTAATATCTCTGCTTTGTTAGTTCTGATATACGTGGATGGGCATTTTCCTACGCTTTTTGACCTTTTTGGCGCAATTTATAGATTAGCACATCGTTAATAATAGTAAGACGCGACAAACGAATGCCGAAATATCTTCAAATGAACCAAGTAAGACGAAATTGGTGCAACTTAAAGTATAATAAGAAACATGTCACTTTGCGCTAATATGTCGAGCAACCCTCCATTTTAATGTTATTTAGAGTAAAGTGAAGCCATTCATAGTTCAACCATAAAGCATTCTTGATATGCATAATATGTACCGACTATTTTTTTCCTGTGTCAGTGATCCGTAGCCATAGAAATTCCGGCCTGGCGACCGGCAGGCACAAGTTATTCAGCCCGGGAATGGTAGCATGAACCTTTACGGCTCTAAAAGGGAGAGAAATCATCCCGTTTCATGTGAAGCCTCGAGTTTGGTCTAACTACGCAGTTTTATTGTTAAATGTGTAATGACGGAATGAGAGCAAGCGTTCCAGACGCGAAGGGCTAGTTTCGGCTGCTGAACTAAACTTTGGCCACTGGCATCTGGGCAAATATCGAAATTTGTTTCCATAGATTATCATTCATTCAAACTAAGTTAGGCTTTAACTTAGGCACATTTAATTTGCGAACATTAGAACAACATGAACAACAAGAAGCTCTTGAAATCGACGTATGTTGCGTATTTGTAACCAGAATACAGGATCCTACGTGCATTACGGAACTGGTTGCACCATCCCTATCTATGCGTTATTGGCTTAGAGCATCTGGTTGCACGGAGTTTTATCAAGCCGGTAAATGGGGCGATGGTATATTCTTTAGCACACGAGCTAAAGCGTGCTTAATTGAATGGATCCCTTTAAATAGTCGTTTATTAGACGCCAGTCTAAAAGTCGATCTCGAATGCTTTAGGACCAGAAAGACAAGAAGTGAAAGAAGCGTTCACGTCAGGTAATAGTCTCTCTTTATTCCAATTTATTCGCGCAATAGGTCCGAGAAAATTAAAAATTAGTGAAACTATAAATGACAGTAACAAACATTTAATAGACGATAAAATAAGTCGTCTTGAAAAGTGAGATGAACACTTCAAAGGTCAATTTTCTTGGGCACCCGCGTCAGTTCAGATTCCCGAAAGCATGCCTGCATCAACAGTGTGGAATGTTAGTCTCTAAGACCCATCAGAGTTACAAGTTAGGGATGTAATATCTCTTAAACGTCGCAATGCCCCAGGCTCTGATGATTTGCTTCCGGGATTTTTTAAGGATGGTAGCGAGAGAATTTCGAGAGCGTTGACTAAACTAGTTCTTACTATATGGAATGAGGAAACCGTACTACCTGAATGGAATGAGTCGGCCATCGTTCCTATCTTTAAGAAAGGAAGTCGTATTTCGTGCGACAAACATCGTGATATAAGCTTGATTCAAGTCGTGTCTAGGTTATTTGCTTCGATTATCCTACGTCATCTTAGCACTTCACGTGAATTACACACTAGAGATAATATTTTTAAGTTAAGGCAAGTTTTGGAACAGAGAAATTTATATCACCGTCTTTATAGACTTCAAGGGTGCATTTGACTCGGTGGGTCGCAATGTTTTATTCCATATATTGTCGAAAAGTTGTGTGCTCACAACATTTGCTAATATTATACGCGCTCTCTACACAAAAAGTTCTGGTCGCGTTAAGGTCCCTAACGAATTAACGCACAACTTTACAACCAGCAGTGGTGTTCGTCAAGGTTTTCCACTTTCCCTCTTTTTTTAATTTTTTAATCTATGCTATTATGAACAACACCCTTCAACACAGTCAGGATGCAGGTGTTGAAGTTGTCCCGAGCGATAAACTAGTCCATCTTTACTATGCAGACAATCGAGATGCTGCTCCGGACACTTTGAATAGATTTGCTGACGTTGTTCCGTCTCTCGGTATAAAAATCGCACCTTATACATGTAAGACACTTTTAGAGGATCACCCACCACTCACTCCAATGCTGCGACTGCAGAATGAAGATCTAGAAATAGTTTACAGTGTTACATATCTTAGGAGCTCTAGCAATAACTTAGGCAATATGGCTGACGAGGTGAGAATGAGAATCGCGAAAGCTAGAGTAGCTTTTTCTTCTTAGTAGGGCAAAGTTAGTTGCGAGGTTTGGTTTATTTATGACGTGATACAATAAAAGCCGCAAGTAGGCTGTATTGCTGATGTTGCCTTTCCCTAATGCTGACTGTGGAGAGGTTTAGTTTACCACATTTCTGTGAGTTATCTTGATAAATATACTCATTGTAACTAGCTATTCTTTCTTTCTCTTTCTCTCTCCCTCTCTCGTAAATCTCAATAATAGTTTGTGCCTAAATAATTGTTTCTGTTGTTATTTATATATTTTTATAGCTTCTTATGGTTATATGGCAGTGAAACATTAGTCACTTTTGGCTGGCACACCTTCGTTATCAGTACAGTATTTTTTGAGATATAAAATATACTCATTGGAGTGAAGATTGGCGTTGATTGCCTTGCTTACTCTAAATATGATAAAAATTGAAATGTGCTTTGAACTGAAATGGGAAACGAGCCTTAGCCTGCTACTTACTTTTCAGGCAACGTCTAAGACTGCATGCGAAAACATTTCTCATTATGAAAACTTTAATTTAAAGCAAACAATCTTTTTTTAGTCGCTTTCTGTTGTCAGTTCGTAGCAAAGTCTTCTACCTCACGTCTCTGGAAACACAAAATTGTTCAACTTCCTGAAGAGATCTAAAAATAATTTGCTTTTTACAAATTGCACTATCAATGTTTATTTTCACCCTTATTTCACGAAGCACTAAACCAAAATTCTTCAATTATGGTTCATTGTTAGTCCTACTCGAAGTTACCCAACACAAAAGAAAAACAATTAAAGCTGCAAATGTCTGCAAAACTATATTAAAACGATTAATTCACTCGATTTGATTTATATCCATTCCCTACGTGCTAGGAGGCATTAACTGATATAAAGAACATGTAATAAAACTGGATTGACCATGATTTTTTCTGCTGTCTTCGTTGCTTATTGCTTTAGCCAGAGAATTGTTATAAGAAGGTGCTCGCCTTCGGTGTTACGCACTACTGAAACAATTTCGTTAATTGGTTGGGAATTACTATTTATGGTATTGGTCACTTGATCAAAACGTATCTGGTGCTCACTTTCAAGTAGGATTAGCGAATATCTAGAATCTGTCATGCTTCTAAATCTAGACTTAACGATGCTGTAAACAGAACCAACATTTTCCTTTTAAAGAATCTGGTTTTGCGGCGCCATTAGCCACATTCCTTCATTATTGGTTTTGATTTCATCGCTATCTATTAAACACTAGATGCTTACTACGCAGTGAAACCGAACTCGAGGCTTTATAGTAATGGGCAACTAAAGGCTATTTTACAGCTTACTCATATGAAATTTCGATGGATAGACGAAAATTTAAACAAATTTTTTATCGTAAGATGTATGGCTGTGCTGACAATCTGACCGTCTTTATAGTAGATTAGCTGTATCACGATAGGTTCAGTAGGATTCCTCCTTTCTGTCCCGATACGACTAGTCAGAGCGTGCCGATTTTAAAGATTAAAAATGTTGCTGACATAAACAAAACTCAAGTCAATGCTGTTAGGGATACAATAAATGTCACCGCTCGACGTCAGTCTGGACAGTTTCGTGGGAATTTTTCTGTTTTTCTTGCGAACTTAAACAACCTATACACCAGCTAACTCAAGTTTTCGGTCTTGCGATTAACATTAATCATATTGTATCTAACCAGTCGTACAACATAGCAAAATTACCATCAGTCACACGTACTGACGCGTTTCAATCTTTAATGATCATCACCAGAGTCCAAGGGTAAACTGACTAACAGAAATCAAGCTCCAGTGCATACTACTTTAGCATAAATTTTATTTCACTGGTTGCGATTTGTTAACATATATATGTTTTATTTGACCTGTTGTGCATAGTAGTCATTCGGCTCATAAATTCAACACCAACAGTTTTAATCCACTTGACGCATGCATCAAGTGCTTACTGACTACTTTTCACTAAAAGTGATCAAGTTATTTTGGGAAACAGAGACAGCGTCATTAGCCATACTTATGCGTATAATTGGATCATTAATTTGTATGCCATATCAGAAACAGAAGCTACACTTATGTTCGGTGAGACACCCGACACAAAATGTATGCACTATACATGATAAGTGGACTAGCTTTATCAAATTGCGCTGACATTCTCCTATACTTTATTTGACAGGAGGCATAGTTGGTTTGTTTTATGACAGGAATTGGATTATATGGATGTCAGTATAAACTAAACATTGCTTAAGGTAGCAAAAGCGTTTAATCAAGTCGACCAGTTTATTCCTTATTTGGAACTCGTCAAGTACTTGGCATAATTGCCGCGACCGAGGTGCGAACCGGGGCTTTTTTGTTTACGAGGCTTGCATTCATCCACCGTACCAACTCAGCCGCGTACTGCGCACAATTTCCAGTTATATGTAAGCTTTTTCATTAGTTTTCCACTCAGATTGAGCCTATTTGGCATAAGTTCGACCTAAAATTTGTACTATCCACTCCCAATCTGTCGTCACATAACAGGCATCATGCCGTCTGTGGAAGTGATATTGAATAGCAGTTTTATGGCAGAATTTTTAATGTATATATGTTGTCAATATAAACTAAACTGCATTTCGTAGCAAATGAAATTCATTAAGAGATCAGTTTTGTTCTTACTGGGTACTCGTTGTCTTTGCCAGAATTTCCCCGACCGCAGCTTGATTTGTAGTATATTTGCTTCATCCACTAGACGTCTGAAGCCGCACACCAAATGCTATTTTAAGTCATGTCAACTTCTTATTTAATGATTTAACAATCTGTGATTGCTTGTGTGGTGATAGCAGTTTCTCAAATCTAGTTTACCAGCTTGATATAAAAACCAACCCCATTTTGTGTACTCATTCGCACATCATAGTTGACTAACTGATACGTTTCGACCTTCCATGATCATCGTACAAAAAACTTCGGAAAACTGCATATAAATTGTGCAGCCGATATTTCCAGTTAAGTGCAATGTTTACGAGACTATTAGTAGTGGGAGCCGCATATCGCATTTTCCATCTTTTGTATAAGCATTGCTGTTTGATTCTCGCTAGTCAATTTGTCCTTGTACTCTGATGATGGTCATGGATAGACGAAACGTATCAGTACGTGCAACTATCGGTAGTTTAGATACAACGAGATTTGTGTTTGCAGCCATTTTAAAAACTTGATTTAAGTAATTCTAATTTTGTGTTCAGTTTTTTCTTTCACGTGAAACTTATTTGGTATTTGTGTTCCAACTGGCCATATATTTTGTCAGTATAAACCAAACACTGCATGCATTCGAAAATGGAAGTACTTCATAATTGTAAAGTAATGAAGAAATCGATCTAATTTATGTATTGCACTTGCTACTGTTTTAAATGGTTAGTTTATAATTGCAATTGCAGTTATTTCAAATAGGCCATTTGAAGGATCGTCTAACTTTGGAAAAATTTGACACTTATCTGAAAGTTGTGTAATGTGCGCTGTGGATATGTTCAAGACTCTGGATCAAATGTGCCCTGGTTGTAGAAATTATGAGTTCCCAAATATGGACGAAACCAGTGTACTCGATGAATTCCTTTTGCTTCCTTATACAATGCTTAGCTTATATTGACAAATATATGCGCAAATATACAATGGGATTGGTATTTACTTCAAGCTCGCAACCCTGATTCAAGTAAGTGTTATCACCACCTACACACTTTATGATGGTTTAATTATACGCGGATGTTTTTCCAAGATGAAAATTATACAAATTTAAATGCCACCTCATTTGTGAAATAACGCTAAAGTATATTTTGGAATTTATTAATACATATCTACATACTTCTAGAGAAACTGTATCGTAGTTCGAAATAGCGCGTGTGTTTGTCTTTTGTGACAAACGGTGCAGTAGTAGCAAGGACTGTTGCTAGCAGGTTAATGAGACACGCCGATCTAAGATCTTATGAAGTCCTCTTATAAGGAGACTGGTGTTAGTTATTGTATACTTACGGATATGAAGATTTCTAATTATTTATGTACACGTGTATATGTGCATTTATGTAATAAGGTATGTTTAAGCATATGTCTAAATTTATATATGAATGGTGAACGTCGTCTTGAAACTTTAATAAATAAATAACTTTTTTGTTTGGCTTATTTTGTAATAAACCATCTTTTCCCCCTCTATTTTTATCGAAATTATCCAATTGTTTACTTCTCCAATTAGATTTGGTGAGGTAAAAGATACGGCGAAGCTAGACCTAGCATTTGATATCATACTCAATAAGTGCTATTTCATTTATTAAATAAATTATTTGTAAATAAACTGGTGGGTTTTATACTACTATAAATTTAGAACTTACACGTTGTTGCGTTATGTGGATTTCTATTGAGGGGATTTTAGTTTATTAGTATAGTGCAGTAGGAATTTAGTTTTCTTTGGCCAGTAAAGCTTATTTTTTGAGGTGCTATGCAAAGACTATTTAAACAAAAGTGAAGTTTTAATTAATACTTTTTAGCTCTACTTCAAATTACCTTTTTATTAGGATAATCTGGTTGGAAGAGGTATTGACTCAAATTTAACTTCACGTTTGGGTTGAGTAAATCACACTTCAGAATAGAAGACAGATTGTGGGAATGAGTCGATTAGAGTACAACGGATTTGATATTTATAGTTTAACGGAAGTTATTGTACACATAATTGTTCTTATTTTACGCATTTATTTTGTTTTACTTGTCTATTTCTTGAATTAGCCTTCTTATTATTTCATATCAAGGGAAAATTAACTGAGTAAATCTTATTTGTTTCAGTAAATTTAGACTGCCTTAAATGCAGAAATTTTAGAACTTGATGCATTTATATTTTTTGTGCGTTGTTTATGAAATTGAGTTATCTCAAAATCAACCAGTTACCGTCTTTCAATCCTAATTTGTATTTCAACATTAGAAATACAGTAGATTGCATCCCTGGAAACCTTCACCAATTTATATGTTTGCATCAGACTTAGGCAATTTGCACAACCATGTCTTAGAGTTTGACTTGCACTAATCTTGCATCGCCGCATTTAAAAGATTTCGGTTCTCTAATACGTTTTTCTTTAGCCTGATCACATTCATTTGTCATATTTTTCATCCTTGCATTTAAAATGTTACTTCTTTTAGTTTATTCCATTATGCTAAATAACGTTTCTTGGTCACAGAACTCGATTCTTGCAATTAAAACAGATTACGATCTGTAAGCACTCATCGGCTAAGGCATAATGAAATTCAAATATGCGATTTAACTGAAGGCTTTGAAGGCTAAAGTTAGAAAAACACAAAATTGTCGCATTTACTTTGTTGTTTGAACTAAGTTATTATGGAATAATTTTTCATTTGATGGCCACGAATGACTGCCTTCAAGTTCATAGAAATATTAATACTGAGGTCGTCATAACTTGGCTTGCTTTTAAGAAATTTATCAATTAGGCAAATGTGAAGACGAGTAAAAACGCTGTTTTCTTCGTATGAGAGCGTAATTCTCGCCATCAGGTACACAGTGGAATACCTAACAACTTCGTTGACTGACAAAGTCAAGACGAAAGGTCTTTAGCTCTATCGGTTCTCCTTATGTAAGGCATTGGTCTCTAATTGGGTATAATATTGCCGATGTAGTAAGGATTGCAGAATCTGCTGGCGGCTTAATTTTTTTGTGGTAATCTTTCACTGATGCGAAAATATTAGTCGATGCCGACCTTGCTAGCTAATGAACAGTTAAAAGTATCGTTTTCATATTTGTAAAATGAAGTTAGTATTATCAAGTTTAAATACAACTATTTGTAGTATAAATGTACAAAATGCGATTAAGCTCACGATTTATAGTTATACGCTCTTTCCAGTTTATATTATTTTGACAATTGTTTTTTTTTTGGGAGCAGTGCAAAGAAATAAAGTTACAACTTTTGTGGCTGGGGAGGGGAAAGATAACATTATGCCTACACGTTTTTTAGGCTTTGTGTTGCAATTGCGCTCTGCTTTGATTGCTGATAAAATACCCTCTACAGCAGCATAACTTGTCTGCATATCTGTGCACCTAGTTGGGACCGATTCTTTATGATATGAATCAATAAAACTAGTATGCATTAACTTTTTGGTTGTTTGTCATGCCCTGATAAACGTTTTATTTCAAAAGCCTTTATTGATTGACAATTCACGTACGTTAATTGTCTTTAGAATGTGACAATATTTTTTGCTTTTTGGTACCATACTTGTGTTGTCTCGGTTTGGCTTTAAGCATATTTGTCCGTGCCTTTCTTTCATGCAGACTGGTTTAGTATGATTCAGGCTTTGGCTTTTTGCATGGTTTGTTAGATTTCTTAGTTTTCACAAGGTCTATTTTTTGCATGTGAATGGTGCTTTATGTGCTTGTGTTTGCTGCACATTCGTCGATTCGTTTATTTTCGTATCTATAGGTGAAGAAAACAATATATCTTGACTGTGGAGTATAATAGCATAAGGTTAACTGCATTTCCCAATCTATTGGCAACTTATTTTGTTATTCCCCTCTTATCATATATTGTTCTCTGATTCTTTTATTACTTAACCGATGGTTTTTTGGTTTATTACAGGTCTATACAAACGGCCACTGGACACTCTATATTACGCCGAATACGTTAACTCACCTAATGCACTTTCTCAACTCTGTACAGCGGTGAGTATTTTTGTTTATTATTTGACTCGTTTATCATGGACGAATAAGAATTATTTGTTTGTTATTAAAAACAGCTATACATCGGCTTTAAATAGTCGATGCGTCGCAACATCATAACCACACAACAATGTTCATCACAATCATCATCATCATCATCATCATCATCATCATCATCACCATTGTTATCATAATTATCATCATTCTGAATCGCATTTGATCAGCAATTAAAAATTAATGCTACGCTGCTGCATAACCACAAGAACAAGAGAGAAATAACATTCATATTTGCAAATCATTGAAATAAGTAAATAAGGAAGGAGTAGATCTAGTCTTGATTAGGAGACAAACCTGGATAGCACAGGAATCAGACCTTCCACACCTATTTACATCCTACAACATTGGCCAAATCAACCTCGATGCAAGGCGATATTAGCAATACGGCTTTCTCGCCGTTTTCTCTGTATTGCTTCATAAGCAAGACTAAATCCTTTAGCTAACTCTGTCATAAAAAGAACATGCAATTAAACGCTTGCCTGGTTAAGGTCTCCATTTCTTGCCTGTAAAATATTTAGTCATTGTCTGGAGTATTCGATATATATTTTGATCATTTTTGTAATAATCCAGTCACAATTTTAATCAGTTTTATTGTAATTTCATCAGATCGACAGCATTTTTACCGTATTTAGCTGTAGAAAAAGTAAAGAAAATATTTTCACGGATTTCTCAACATTTCTGTTATTTCATTGCTGGATTGCAGTCCGGATTTTTATTTTTAGAGCAGCGAATCATTTTCAAGTTATTTTGGAGATCTCTTCATTTTCATTTTCTTGATTGTTTGCTCACAACCTGAATTGTCAAATTTTTCTTCCTTTGATTGTAGCTTGTAATTATATTGATAGCATTATACTGTCTTTAGTGATGAAACCTTATCTGTTTAACTGATGGGGAACTATTATGTTAATCAAGTTTGTGATCTTGATATAAAAACCTGACCCATTATGTATATGAATTTTTCAGTATAAAACAATTATTTAACGGTGTAAAAAAGCCAATTCATTCATTAAACCGGCTTCTCATTACGGGAACGCATCGTGTACTGCCCAGAATTGCGTCGGTCAGGAACTCGAACCTGGGCAGGTCTGCTTCAGAATCTGTTACTCTAACTACTGGGGAACTATTATAGACAAAATCAAAAATCTATCTACGTATAGTGATGTTGCTTATTCATTGTTAATAGTTTATACGGTTCACGCTTTCAAGACAATAGTAGTCGGATGTCTTTAACAATCTAAGATCTATAACTCGCATCACTGGTGTATGGCAAAACTGCACATATGCATTCTCTTTCTCCCGTAAATAATGGTGGTTAGCAATAGCCAATCTTATGTTTGCGATTCTCATATGCTGCTCATTATCAATATTGTCTGAAGTTTCGATACAACTACCATGGTATTTGAGCTCATCGCCTTCTAAATCTTCATGTTGAAGTCGCACAGTCGAAGCGAGTGATTGGTATTATAGTTGTGCCATAAATTTGGAGTGCGATTCATTTTATCGCGCGCGACGATTTATTTTTGGGCTGTTAAATGCAAGTCTGATCTCGTTATTTATCAGTCTGGTATAAATACTTTTCACAGTAAGGAAGCACTTTGTGTAAAATCCTGCAAACCATAGATGCACACAGGCCCTCAATTCCAGTCTTCAGTGATAGCTAGTCACATACAATTTCGTACGGCAGTTTATGGAACATCGAATACTCCATAAATTGATTTTCGATGCAAAGAATACAAGCTTGTGTGTCAAATCAAAACCACTTCAGAAATCGGTGTTATGCGGATTTTACGAGCATTTCTACTTAAAAGATGATTATCCGTTGTTGGTAATCTGTAATGATTCACACGTGTCTGTAGTGAAACGTATACATATATATATATATATATATATATATATATATATAATATATATATGCTAGAAATAAAATTGAACAAATTGAAAGGCTAACCAATAAAGATGTTGATACATAATTAAAATTTGCATGTTTTTCGTGGATAGATTCACGTAGTCTAAGCAAATCTGCCCCGGTCGCGGAAAATTCTAGCAAGTGTTTGACGAGTTCCAGTTAAGGATTAAATCAGTCTCCTTGATGAATTAACATTTCTTATTATATAAGCTAACTCTGCTATTGTGAGTATTGCGCTGTGTATAGTGGCCTGACGATGGAACCAGAAATTAGGTTCTTAAAACGTCGCCATTCAACGAAGATTAGATCGTACCTCATGTTCAGTGGTTATTTGAACGATGTTGAAGCCTTCGGAATCCGCACCCGGCCTAAACGAAGACCGGATCGATGCGTTCTTCGAAATGGGAATCCATCAGATCTTTGCGAAACTGATAGTGCAAAGCAAGAACCCGCGAACGTAACTCGCGGTGAGTCAACATATGAAGCTCGCACCCTCGCACAATTCCTTCAAAGAATGTATTTGTCTCAAGCAAACATGTCCCGGTTCGCACTCCAATGGTTGAAAATTATGGCCAGAACTTGACGAGTTCTCAATAAGTAAGAAATTGATCTATTTGATGAATTGTCTATGATAGCGATATTTATATTATCCTGCCATTAAACTTAAATACAATACACACACATATATATATATATATATATGTGTGTGTGTGTGTGTTTTAATTAATTATGCGTCATAATGGTCTATATTGTAAATAAGTATGCATTTAGTATACTAATTGAAATTGGCATTGTCACCCATGGTTGCTACGATTAATTGACAAAATCGAACGACAGTGCACATTCTTTAGTTTTGTACATTGTACTTTGCTTGCTACACTACCTATTTTGTTAACGATTTATTTTGGCCATGTTTAGTCTCTTTTCAGGAAATCGAATTTCATTTGTGTTATGGTATTTTAATTAGCTATTCTCGTCATATTTAAAAAAAATATTGCTCCATCGAAAATCTGTTTCTCAACCTATTCGTTGTTGGATTATCACGATGTTCTTAACAAAATGTCATTAATTGCACTGCATATGACAGAAAAAATTGTAGAATGGCGGAATTATTTTCGCTGTCTCATTTAACTTATGATGATAATAACGATAATAAACGTAAGTTGTTATTGTAAATATTTGCTCTTAACAATATTATTAATGCCGATAGTATGCGCATTCGTATCCAATTCGTAGGAACCATGATTTCTTCTCTAATTTTTATGTCTTGCATGCACAGTCACATATGTTGTTCAACTCTAGAAAGAAGTAGAGATACTGACAGCACGTGTGCTTGTATTCGGGTATCAACACATGTCCATTTAAGTACACATTAAACTATGCGCAGTCACAATGCCATTAGATACTATTTGAATAGTGCAACGTCCGTCCATCTCATTAATTTACGGATTATTGATTTACAATTCTTAAAAACCTAGTATTTTTCGTGAGTGTGTGTGTTTTTGTGTATAACGTGTATCTTTTGTGCTGTCTTTTTATTTTGGTCATAATAGAAGTTTGAAATTCATTTCGTGGAATGCTGCGGATTTTTAATTTCGGCTTGGCTGTACAAAACAATTTTGCTAATATGTTCATTCTCTTGGCGTATCACAAGTAGTGCATTTATTTTATGGATATGACCGATGTTTAATAGCGAGTATGTTGATTGTGAACAACTTGGCCATTTTTGCACGAACGTTTAACAAAATGAATAAATATCTTCATTTATAAATTTACGACTTGCCATTTGATTTAACGAGTTTGAAATAATTTGATTAAATATATATATGTACTTGTTTGTAGCAGTCGTAGGAGTTTTTTGTTTATTACAAGTGTTCGTGCTTTTATCGGATTTCCGGCGTGTTGAAAGAAGTGATTCTATCTGAGATCTGGTATTTATTCCATCGATGTATTGAGTCTGTACGTCTTTTGCTTTTTAGTCGATTACATGCAAGCATGTCATATCTCTTTATGCAGTCTGCCATGTCACATGCTTTTACAGTTGTGTTTTGTCCTCCCAGTAACAACACAGTTTGTGAACATTGTAGTATTAAGCGCTTTAATTTTCGTTTGTGCAGAGGCTTCTAATTTAGTTTTTTTCCAGTTCCATTGAATTAATGATAATTGGAAATTCATATTTGGTTCCGCATCTTTGGAGCCCCTTAATTCGCGCCTCTTGAGACAAATTGTCTTGACACTTCTAGACAGTATTTTTGCCTATATATATATATATATATATATATATATATATATAGGTAAATAGATATTTAATGTGTCTTATTATATATATATATATGATGGATAAATAGATAATTATAAGATGGAAAAATTATTTGTTTAAATGATTATCTATATACGCATTAGATATAGTGTGTAGAGATGTTTATGAATGGATATTTATTCATAAGACGTGAGTATAAACAAAGATAAATAAGTAAATAATAAAATTTCTAAAATATTTATAATATATTATATACCAAAGGTGATTCGTAGAATTCCCACTATCTTCTACATTTAATTATATATATATATATATATATATATATATATATATAGTTTAAGGCACAGAAATTTAAATGAAAATAATTAACTATATACAGGATATGAGTATAAATTTTTATTTGATTGAGATAGCATTAGTTAGTGTCGGCTCCATATTCGGTCTTGTCCTAACGATAGAATAATACTATATTCTTTCAACAGATTTCCTAACCTCCTTCTCTCTATGACCTATTGCACACATGATGAGATTATGTCAACCGGGAATTTGAAGATCATTGCAATATGATTAAAATTTAAAAAACATTTTGATCCTTCTACGCGTCTGGAGAAGTAATCTAAAAAATTGAAACATCACGGATAGGCTTGTATGTCAATCCATAGGGTCGGCTTATAGTTATTCTATAAATGTAACTTTAGATTAGAGTACAAATAAGTGTATATATAGGTTGTTGTGTGCGTAGGAGGTAACGTGGATTAGGTTTTGTATACATGTGAATATAAGAGAATAGGTATAAAGACTGGATATTAGGGCAGATAATAAATATACTTTAGAAATTAAAATAAATATAAATAGATCAGTCTTGAATGATGATACAACATTTGCCACAAGTTGTTTTTTTCCTGAGAGTATTGTGTCAAACTTGAAGATGGGTAAAAATTCAAAAAAATCTGGTTCCAATTTCATTTTCAGACAAGCAGCTGATGCACGATTTCAAAAAGAAGGGACACGTGAGAACCCATCAATAAAGGCCAAAAAATTTTGCACCTGGAAATGTAAAGGATTCAAGATTTTACCGACCTATGATTGCCATAAATTGTCCCGCACAAGAAAAGGGCGGAAGAATAAAAAATAAGAAGGAAAGCACCGCGTAATATAAATCAACATGTAAATAATTTACCAGACTTTGTCTACAAAAAGAATTAGCTAATAAAACACAGTTACAGAGCAAATTAAGCAACCTCGTTCAGACGAGCTTATTTTATTTACTGTACTTAGGGTTAGTTCGATTTCTGTTACTGGTTATCTTGGTGCTACTGATTATATAGACATATAAATATAAAAATATACGCATCTATATGTACGCGCATGTATTAAAATATGTAAATATATACATGCGTGCAGAATTTGTGATGGTTGGTTACGTTGCCTTCTAAAGCACGTAAACATTCAAGTAAATTTCCATATGCTTACATTAGCCGTTGTAAATGTTTTTCATTCGATAATATTAACTGAGAATTGATTTAATAATGTTAGAAGTTATTAAGTCTTCAATAGTGGTAATACAACAGGTAAGTTAGTTAAATACTGTTTTTTGCGAAGAACTAATATATATGCAAGCATGTATTAGGTTTTGCGAACCTAGTAACAAATTAGTTCAGTTGTGATCAGAAGGATAAACCAAAGGCAGCATGAACGGAAAGTATAATCTTATGCACATTCGTTTCGTGTTTACTGGCGACTCATAAGTAGGTAAGTTAGTTACCAATGATTGAAGTTGAAGACCTAGAGGTAATCAGTAGAAATGGATGAACACATTGAAATAATGAAATCCGTTAGAATAAGTGAGGCAGTAATTTTGGATTTGCTTGAATAACACGTGTTCCGAAATAATAGTAATTTTCAATTTTGGTTTAATTGAGTTTATTTTAAAACCCAGTGTGTTCGTATCATGTACAGACATGGCATTTTGAAGACCATATTTTTAGTACCCTTTACAAGTTGTATTGTCGAAAACTTTGTATGAATGTAACTCCATTCTATAAGAGATCATGCCGTCCAATTGTCCCACATTCCTAACCTAAATATATAGTGGGTATAGTGCGAAGTACAGGCTCTTATTGATGAGTCTTCAGCAAGCACGATACGCATGTGTACATTAGGTTATACCGTTCTTTCATGCCAACTGGTTTATCCTTCTCGTCCAATTGGAACTAATTTGCTACTAGATAATCAATAGCTAAGGCACAAATGCATATTTTTTTGCCCGCAACGAACACTATGTATGATTATGTAATTATTAGGCTATAAATACCTCGCATAGATGTTGATTAATGTTTCACTTTTGAAGACATAATGATGGAGACGAAGTAAATGTTCACTAAAATCATTTAAAAACATTAAACGTAGAAAGAAAATTGATTAAGTAGGTTGTTTCGTGATTTAATTAAAAGCCTACTGATGGGTAACCTTTGGAATCATTAATTTCTAAGGAACCATATGGCCAACTATATCATCTGTTTGATATTTGTTTTTGTGGAAAATTAATATACACTAAAGTACGTATTAGACATTGTGTAGCTAGTACCAAATTAGTTTAAGTTGGACCAGAAGGATATGTTGTAGTTAGTATGTAAAACATGTGTGTTATCTCGTACAAATGTGTTTAATAGTTACCTGTGCCTCAGCAGTATGTGTCGGCAATAAGCCCAAAACCCAATTTATATTCACTGAATAAATAGAACATAAGAATTAGTTGTGCCAAATTGGAAAAATCGGTACACATAAATAGTTAACAAAAAATATACTAATCTCTAAATTTGAAATAAAAGAAAACTACTAGCAGTTTTGGTTTAGCTTTGATAGCTCCGAGAGTTGTTCGTATAAGTTCCCCTCATTCAACAGTCCTCAATTCTTTCGTACCAACATATACATAAACTTATCGGGCATAATCAGACCTAAAGCCGAATTCAACATCGGACGATAAGTTTGCCTGTACATGGCCGTTGAAAATTGGGACGGTACAATCTCCGTCCTATTATTCCACATTCTTTGACCAAATATATAGTGGTTAAAGGGCGTATTACCGGCTCCTACTGATGAGTCGCCAGTAAGCACGAAACGAATGTGCATGAGATTATACTTTCCGTTCATGCTGCCTTTGGTTTATCCTTCTGGTCACAACTGAACTAATTTGTTACTAGGTTCGCAAAACCTAATACATACTTGCATATATATTAGCTCTTTGCAACAAACAGTATTTAACTGTATTATATTGAATTGAATGATGTCATGCTTACCGTGAAATGTGATAACTGATATCGATGAAGGCCAGAGTGTATGGTTTAACTGGAGTAACAGGTGTTCAGAAATTGTTGTAATTCTCAATTTCGGTGAACTATAGCATAAATTGATATGCATCAGGTTGGTATCATGTACCGACTCGGTAACCATAGCGTTAGTACCATGTACCTTTTCGGTACAATAATCTTGGTATCGGTTACTAACACAATAGCCATAGTGTTAGTATCCTTTACAGACTCGGTATATATATTATATAGTGTGAGTTAGCATTGAAGTCGTATTGTCGTTGACTTCAGATTATGTTAGCTTCACTATTACTGGTTTACACATTCATCTAGGAGATTGTACCGTCCTATTATTCCACATTCTTCTACCGAATATATAGTGGTTAAAGGGCGTAATACCGGCTCCTACTGATGAGTCGCCAGTAAGCACGAAACGAATGTGCATGAGATTATAATTTCCGTTCATGCTGCCTTTGGTTTATCCTTCTGGTCACAATTGAACTAAATTTTTACTAGGTTCGCAACACCTAATACCTACTTGCAAGAATAAGTTATAACTAAAAAAATTTGCAATAAAGTTTTCATTTAACGTAATTTCCTCGTGTGGCACATTTTCTGTTCTATAATGCTAGTTAAGGGATGGCCAGTTGGTACTTAGAGTCAATTGCGATGACAATTAGGCTCCATCGGATAGAAAAACTAATCAAAATTTGAGTTGGCATGGCGGGGGTGTTGCAAGGCCGCGGAAAATGTGTCCTAGCTCGAGGTTTGATCGTGACAATTCTGGCATGTACTTGATGAGTGCTCAACAATAACGAAATCGGTGTACTAAATGAATTATATTTGCTAGCGTATGCGTTGTCAGCATGTATCGACAATATATATATATATATATATATATATATATATATATATATATATATATATATATATATATATAGTTTTGACTAATCTTCATTCTGGATATGCTATGTTTTTTACATAAAATTACTTTTTTAAGCAGCTTTTCTTGAATGTGTTAAAACCTAGAAAGTAAATGTCATGTTTTGTCATTCAAAATTTCTTCCTGCTAATATCCAGTTGAAAATACGATTCTTCAATCATGAAAACGGAGAACTGATATTTATATTGCAAGATCATGTGATGTTGAATTTAAGCGCTTTATTTTTGCCTTTAATTTCACATCTTATTCATGCGGTTTGTCGACTTTGTCACATTTTTCAGGATTTTTAACGTTTACTTTCAAATAGCGCATGAAAAGATATCATTCTAAATGTTCTAAACATTGACTGGTTCTGTAAGATGTTCAATTTTGCGAAATTCTCTCTGTTTGCAAAGCCGAATGGTTCGTCAATATTCATGGTGCCACTCTGTATTATTGTAGTTAGCTATCTGTGATAAATGGATGTAATTATTTATCGAGCTGTGCTAACAGTACTTCAGATCAATTCTCTCTGTTGCGGCTATTTTTGTTTTGTATTTTTAGGTTTATTTCCCAAGTTTACGAGAGAGTTTACCTTTGTACTTTGGTTTGTGCAATGTAGTAATATTAAATATTAACGCATATGAATTGTAATCTGTAAAAGCCATTACTCCAACCTTGAATACAAATCTACGAAATTACAGAACTGATTTTCTATTCCAAGATAATTATGTTAATTATTTTTTCCAAAAAATTCAATAAACCTTCTGTTAGCTTAGACATATAGATGTGTCCATTCCTTATGATCATTGAAATTTGTTTTGATTTGTGGCCGAAGATTGCGCTTAGCAGCGTTATACAATTTTATTTATTAATATAGTCGCTTATTTTGTCATCAAGTATCCCCTGGCTTTTGAAATGCCAAAATTCACGTGTCGCCAACTAGGCGACCCGTCACAGTTGACTAACTACAGCGTTGCGTTTATGGAATGCATGCCAAATGTGGAGTGTGATTGATTTGGGCATTCTGCAGGCTGTCTCATTTTACCTATCGTGTAAATGCAAAATTAAGTCACCCCGCTAATAAATATTTCAGCAAAGACTGCCATGCTAGATGAACTGTAGTATTAATATATTACGTTCTTATGCTCCACTAATACTGGTACTACTAAGCGACAATATATACCCTTAGTATATTAACGTTTCACTGCCGCATTACAATTAAAGTTAGAGCTATTTGTGGCCTGTAAAGAAACACTATTTCATCATTTTTTGAGTAGAATTAAGTCTGTTAGTTGAATCCCTTCTTATCGACCTACGTGATATAAGAAACTAACAGCTTTAATGCGCCACCAGTATAGCACAATGTGGCATAAAGTCACATACCAATTGGTATCCACTGTTTCCTGACTACTGTCGGATGTTTGTTAATATTTTCATAAATGATATCACAGACCTTGCTGGTAATGTCCAGATACGGTCATCCAATCTGATATGAAACCTCGAATTCGGTTCTACTTTGCAGTTAACGTTGTAAACTGGGTTTTGATGGAATGAGAGCAAGCTTCCCAGATTTGGAGAGTAAGCTTCAGTTGATGAAAGATCCTAGCCTCTTTCAACTAAGAATTAGGTGTTCTACGATCAAAATGGTCAGCTTTGGTTGGTTGACAATATTATAGAAGAAAAACTAAATCTGAATCATTCGTTCTGACTTGGAAATGTTGATGTTGTGTTTCATTATGAAGAACACTGTTCATAGTTGTACAACAATTAAGCAAATGTTTATAAATGAAAATGCCTTTTCCCATATATATATATATATATATATATATATATATATATATATGCATGCATAATTTAGTTCTCCAGCATCGTGAGAAAATTAAACAAATAATCAGGCATGTTTATTGTGCCCTAATTACGCAATTAATATCTTTCTGCAGATAGTTTTATTTGCCCACTTAAGGAACGGTAGTGCAAGCGTGTTTTAGGCGAATAAGCCGGCGATTTTCTATTTTCACTCCGCGGGAATGAATGTTGCATTTAACGAAACAAAGCCTGCATCGGTGGAATTTATTGTTAAAACTAATAATTAGTTACATTTACTTAGATTTTGGCACTAGATCGTAGTTCAATATCATTACGACATGTGGCATGATATCTGTACTATAATGACTGATTGTGAATGCCGAATAAAATCTACCTGAAGCAAAGACTGGCCCCAAAACTAGACTTGGTATACAGCGGGGAATTGCATGTGATGCACGGCTTTGGTTGAGTAGTGAATAAGGTGTAAGATAAGCTAATGTGAACCTGGTTGTCTCCTGACCGTGTCATTGCTGCCAATAGCTTACAATTGTCCTGTTCGGATGAAAACAGTTCACTTGATTATTTGCATTTCCGCTTTACGTCATGTTTATTTCATACTGACGGCATAATTTAAAAAATTTACTCTTTTCATTCATTTATTTAACGCGATAGAGTTGGCTTTATATTAACATTGATCGATGGAGATTATCATTTTAATTAAACTTATTTTTTCTTAATATGATGAGCATTATTTAGAAACATTTTCTTGTGTTAGCCTGCTAATTTGTCGTTTAATGTCGTATTCCTTTAATGCTTGATATTTTATCGGTGAATTTAGATAATCGCCTTGAAGTATCGATTTTATTACTTTTTATAGACGTGTTAAAAATCATTTGTGGTATATTTGTTTAATAGGATTGTGTAGTTGAAAAAACGAATTGTAACAATTCTTATCATTTAAGGATTATAATATAGATAATAGCTCTTTTGCTTAATATCCAGTTCTGCTACCTTTAAAGATATCTTTACTTTTCGCCTGTTGCAAGTTTCCATAGAAATTTCTGGTCTGTCAATCGGCGGGTCTTAGTGTTCTAACCGCGTTGTCGTAATTCCTATCGGTGTGAAAAAAGATTCAACGATTTTCTTTCCTATGACATTTTATTCTTCAGTTGATTTTACTTATGAGTGCTAATATTTGCTGTGCGCTGAAGTAGCAACAATTAATTCTAGCTCCTTAGTTTTAAAGCATAATTTTCGCCATCATATGCAAAGTGGACTGCCTTATTTCTTAGAATTCATGTGGTAAAATGGTAAAGCTTTGAGAGTTTCTTCTTTCTCGAGTTCCTAAGGTTTACTTAGCTTCACTGTGTGACATATTTTTATGTTTATTAGTGTATCTCACCGGTGATTCCTGGTTACGGGAATCTACCGGGTAGTATATCATATTTTTATAGCTTGAAGTTTAATCTATAGATGTTTTCTTTGAATAATTATATGGTTTGGCAGATTATTATAGGATTATCGGTGAACAATAAATAGTAAAAATAATACCCTCTTGTGTATTATCTCAATATAGGGGCATACGTTCAATTCTGCTTCCTGATTCTGTGGAATGAAATCGCTATGCCCATATATATATATATATATATACCTATATATATATATATATATATATATATATATATATATATACATTCATTCATGTATACATACACAAACGAAGATCTAGTTCCCCTGCATGATGGTTTCCCGAAGAGCATATGCCAGTAAGGCAGAATTAATTAGGCCTCTCCCCTGGATCCGATTTACCTATAGAATCCAACATATTTTCACCCGCCCTGGTGTCTCTTTGTGAGTAATTGCATGTTTTGACGTGACCAAATGAAGAATATCGCGAATAGTAGTATCCAGCCACGAGATCGCTAGCGTATTCCTTCTGCGCATCTAGCCATTTATTGAGGCTGTTTTCCTAGTTGGCGAGCTGCGTGTGTAACTTGCTTTGCTAAATAGTGCTCCAGCCTGTGCAATAGAAGTGCCATAACTACGTTCGATGATTATGGTACATCAAAGAGTGGCTGAAGAGAACTGGTCAGCTAGTAAATGTTGCATTTAAGTAATATCTCCTGATGCACAGCTGTCATTGGCCTAAAACGAGCTGAGCGAATATAAAGCTGTATAAGAGCTGGCAGTTATAGTCGGTCATCTCAATTCTCCGCGGGACAACGAAGAATCAACAGCCGAATTCACTTGAAGACCTTGTATCTGATGCTGCTTAACGAAGTAGCCGGGCAATTCTAGAATGGTTTACAAGTGATCATGCTACATTGTGCCCTCACTAACCAAGAGGAATTTGAATTTATGTAAACGTGTTAATCTAGTGGTAAACAGGAGTTCAATGAAAAGGCTTCATCAATTCCATTTTCGTGTGTTGTACGGGCGATATAATTCTCCGTTTATGCGTGTATGTCTATTTTAACCTCAGGCTGTAAAAGATGACCAATTTGCGAAATTAATTGCTCCTTAGCACCCATCATATTGTTTCCAGCAAAACAGTGTAATCAATCAGTTTGAGGTCAGCAAGCTGGCAACTTCCATCGATTTATACTTTAGAAAGTGTTGTGGTGACCTAAACCAGGGCATAGCGGCAGCATAATTCACAAAAAGTTTTGAATCCCGACACATTTTTTTGAAAAGTTTGAGGGAACCAACAATGCCGAATAGAGGCCGTTGAGTCATTATAACAGAATTCTAGTATTTGGAAATATTAGTCCGGACATCATAATTAAGTAGAGCTTATGATGACATCTTGTGCCATATATAATTAAATGGGGTTGAGTATTGTAAAACATGAATGTTGATTGCTCACTGATACCTGTGGCTTAACTCGAGAGTGCGGCAGAGTGCATACGTTTTGTCTACGTATCCCATTCTTAGTCGAAACCCTGCCTGGGTTTGCATAGTTCGCTTCTAATGCACTTTTTTTCTTCTGATCATAAAAAAACAGTGCAAACAGATACTGTGATAGTTGACGGGATTGCTAGTCTTACTTTTTATGGTCAATTCATTGGAAATTTTTAATCATATAGAGCGGTTTCCTCTTTTAGAATTGTGAAAGTAAACTTACGCAGAAACTTTGGTATATTTGTTCCACCGAACATAGACAGTTCAGTATGCAATCCATCGATTCCGGCGTCTTTATTGTCATCATGAAACTGAATTCACTGTCGCGTCATGAAAAATGGGTGTTTTTGTGTCAATTTCTTATCAAGGTATGGTGCTACTTCTATAGCTAAGTACACAGTTTGATATAGGTGACGAATTTGGAAGGTTGAAAAAGTGCTTAACATGCATGAATTTCAATAAACGAAGGCGCCTTTATCTCTTAGGCAGAATATTCAATACTAGTTTGTCGTATGTGAGCCTGTGCAATATCGACCACTAAGCATGAGAAAAAACGAAAATGAAAGAAACGTTCCAAATCCACTTTAGGTTTTAACATCGACCGCCAGTATTTCATTTGAATTGTCATGAATTAGAAACTGAAGAAAAGGCTAAAAGAGACTCAATGGATGGCTAACCTCTATCTGGGCCACCACTAACAGTAGCCCATATCACATCAAATAGAAACTGGAACGCTACGAAGAAGGCTTGAACAAGCCTCGGCTAGTCTTCAAATTAAAAAAAAACTTATTTATCTCAACGGGCACTAAAAAGCACTTTATCACGCAAAACCTATGGCAAGATTAAAAGAAAATTACAACCTGCCTCGTAAGCGTTGCAAGAACTGCTGTCAATCGCGTGTTTGATGAAGATGAATATGGATATAATATTGATAATAAGTTGAAAATAGCGTTAAAGGCAGCCATGCAAGTTTTACGCTCATCATCACCTTCATCATCATGTCCAGTCATATAAAAGTCAAAAATAACTAAGTATATAAATGAAAGCAGAAATAATATTTTAGACAAATTATTAATGAGATTTACGAGAGAGAAGGAATACCTATCTACTATGAGTTTATCAGGATAACTCACAGAAATTAGGCAAACTAAAACCTCGCCACAACACCATTATGGCCAAGTTACCATTCTGGCAAGGCTACATCAGCAATACAGCTTCCTTGCCGATTTCACTTGATCCCGTCATAAATAAACGAAACCTCGCAGCTTAATTTGCCCGACTAATAAAAGAAAGTTACGAAGATGATTCTACTAGACATCTGCAACAAGATCGCCACTGAGCTCGATTCGATGCCATATCGCTAAGGGTTTCTAACCAAGAACTATGATGCGCACGAGGACCCCATCCTGGCAGACGAGTGGGTCCTATACTAGCCAATTTGGATAAAAGTGACTTCAATTGTTTCTACCATGTCAAAATATGCCCACCTTGTTTCCTACGCCAATTTGGTGCTGGATGAGAGAACAGAGCTCTATTGGGCAATCGGAATGAGGGCATACGCCAAACGTGACCGAGCCAACGAAGTTGATGGAGCCTTATTTGCTTTTCTAAAGACGAGCACTTATTGTCAGATCTAAAAATACGTCTACGGATGTCAATGTTAGTTATTCGTTGTTGGTAACCAACATGTGCTATACTTCTCAAACAACGATGATCGAATGCCTGCAAGCGTCTCAGATCATCAACTCTAAGAGGCCAAGTTTCACTAGCGTATAGTAAGACTGCGCGTAAACACGACTTTTAAGGCAAAGTGAAATATTCGCGTTTCTCCATAAATGACGAAGGTTCGAGAAAGCTATTCTAGCTTTCGCGATCCGTATTCTCACCTCGTCGGACATATTGCCTACGTTATTGATAGAGCTCCCAAGATATGTAAACCTGTCGACTGTGTCAAGATCTTCATTCTGCAGTCGCAACGTTGGAGTGAGTGGTGGGTGATCCTGTAAAAGTATCTTACATTTAGAGGATGCGAATTTCATTCCGAAAGACGGAACAACGCCAGCTAATCTATTTAAGGTGATCTGGGCAGCATGCTGATTGTCGAATAATAGTACGATATCGTCCGTATAGTCAAGATCGACTAGTTTATCTCCCGGGAGAACTTCAACTCCAGCGTCCTGAATGTGTGGGAGAGTGTTGTTCATAGTAGCATCGATTACAAAATCAAACAAAAATGGAGAAAGTGGACAACCTTGACGAACACCACTGCTGGTTATAAAGTTATGCGTTAATTCATTGTAGACCTTAACGCGACCAGAAGTATTTGTGTAGAGAGCTCGTATAATATTAACAAATTTAGTGGGCACACCGCTTTTCGACAAGATATGGAATAAAACATTGCGATCCACCGAATCAAATGCACCCTTGAAGTCTAGAAAGACGACTATTGTGGGATGGTGATATAAATGTCTCCGTTCGAGAACTTGCATTTATGTAAAAATATTATCTATACAACCTCGTCCTGCGCGGAATCCGGCCTGTTCTTCTCTTGTATGTGATTCACGTGAAGGGCTAAGACGACGTAGGATAATCGAAGCAAATAACCTACATACGACCCGAGGCAAGCTTATACCACATACGACAAACTAGTATTGAATATTCTGCCTAAGAGATAAAGGCGCCTTCGTTTATTGAAATTCATGCATGTTAATCACTTTTTTTATACCTTCCAAATTCGTCACCTATATCAAACTGTGTACTTAGCTATAGAAGTAGCACCATACCTTGATAAGAAATTGACACAAAAACACCCATTTTTCATGACGCGACAGTGAATTCAGTTTCATGATGACAATAAAGACGCCGGAATCGATGGATTGCATACTGAACTGTCTACATTCGGTGGAACAAATATACCAAAGTTTATGCGTAAGTTTACTTTCACAATTCTAAAAGAGGAATTCGCCCTAAATGATTAAAAATTTCCGATGAATTGAGCATAAAAAGTAAGACTAGCAATCCCGTCAACTATCACAGTATCTGTTTGCACTGTTTTTTTATGATCAGAAGAAACAAAGTGCATTAGAAGCGAACTATGCAAACCCAGGCAGGGTTTCGACTAAGAATGGGATACGTAGACAAAACGTATGCACTCTGCCGCACTCTCGAGTTAAGCCACAGGCATCACTGAGCAATCAACATTCATGTTTTACAATACTCAACCTCATTTAATTATATATGGCACAAGATGTCATCATAAGCTGTACCTAATTATGATGTCCTGATTAATATTTCCGAATGCTAGAATCCTGTTATAATGAGACAACGGCCTGTATTAGGCATTTTTGGTTCCCTCAAACATTTCAAAAAATGTGTCGCGATTCAAACCTTTTTGTTTAATTATGCTGCCGCTATGTCCTCGTTAAGGTCACCAAAACACTTTCCAAAGTATAAATCGATGGAAGTTGCCAGCTTGCTGACCTCAAACAGATTGATGATACTGTTTTGCCGGAAACAATACGATGGGTGCCAAGAAGAAATTAATGTATCAAAGTGGTCATCTTTAACAGCCTAAAGTTTAAATAGACATAAACGCATAAACAGACATTTAGATCGCCCGTACAACACACGAAGATAGAATTTAATATTATATTTTATGTTTACTATGTATAGTAAAATAAATATCAGCGTCTGGCCATCAGTGGTATCTAACAGTGAATGAGGCTATTTGACCAAAATCTCTTAAAGTTGTCCACTGAATTGTTTTGCGAAAAAACAATGATGGGGAAATTCGACTGCTTAATTTTTTACGATTAATAAATTATAGCTAAAAAATGTTGTGCTTTAAATTAGGGAATTATAATTTTGCGAATATTTCTACTGTTGTGTTACCTTTTCTTTAGTCTTTCTGATCACGAGGGTAAGTAGCGATAGATTTGCTAGCTTCTTGCTAATAACTAAGCTGTATTACATGTTCTTAGATCCGGTTCTTGATTTTGATAGCCCGGACACTTTGTTGACATTTCATAATGCATAATTTTTGGAACTTCCGGTCGACAACCCATTTGAAAGCTGGGCATAGTTTGACAAGAACGAAAAATCATTTGTCATAATTTTGATATGTGTAGGTGAATCCAACCTATGCAAGATGCAAAGCGAGGCTTGCGTAATTTTCTTCTAACGTACTATTGGATGGACAAGCTGGTGTTTAGTCAGATTTTCGCTTGTCTCTGTTCTGTATCTAGTGTTGCAGATGATCATATATCAATTTATAATAAGGGCGTTGTACACTGATACTAAGCTTTGCAATAAGATTTTTTTATATGTTGTGCATTTCAGTGAACGCTAAACACGAGCTATTTTTATGTTGTTTCAACAAAATCTGTCAAACTGTATATTCTGCCCGTCTATATTTTTCCTAATTAGCATTGGCTTGTTATCAGCTTTCTTTTCTTAGTTCAAAATTTGCATACTGTTACATACTATGTTGCTTTTAATTAATTTGTGGATAGTTGCGCTATATATTGTATTCTAAACAAATTTCCCTATGATTATGCAGCTATTTTTTAATGAGTTTGATTATTGTTAGAGAAAAAATTTAAGAAAACGACTTGTCTGCTCAAACTCATCTTTTCAAATTTAATTTACGGCCTTTATACATTTCGAAAGTTAATTCACGTGATCATTTAATGCCTCAATGCGTTTGATTCCTTTACATACCGCCATTTAACTCATTTGTGCAATTGATCCATCAAGACATTTGCTATGCCTATACATTATAGGTTTCATTTCACCACTTATCAGTTCTCATCCTGAAGTCTGTCAGTAATTAGTGCTTTATTCTTTCCATGGTTTCGGGCATTATTTGTAAAGCACGTTTTTGCAGCAAATTGCCACTTCTGGTTTACACACACACTCCATATATATATATATATATATATATATATATATATATATAATTTAATAAAACGGTTGATTAACTTCTATCAATGGTATGGTGCCTATTTGCATAACGACAGATAGGGTGTGGCTAATCAGTACTTCGGGTTTTAAGTGATTCCAAACAGGTCCTAACTAAAGTAAAGGTTTGACCAAAAGCATAAGTTGATATACGACTTCAAAATGCGTACAGTATGTGGCACGGGTGTCGTAATGGATACAATCGCGAATTCCTAAGCATATGTGCCCCGGTTCGTGTCTCGTCCACGTCAAATTCTTGGCTGCATTGTGTCGAGTTCTCAACAGAGATTAATTTCCTTAGCTACCTGGTGCAATGTATTGTAGCATACTGTAAAAGTATGTATATAATACCATTATTGTAGTAAGACTTAAATTATATATATATATATATATATATAATCACAATCAACGCTCATATTAGTAGGACATTTATTTTTCAAATACGAAAAGTGTTTACCTGGCCCTTGTTAGCACCATGCCCTAAATCCTCTATATATTTGTTCAAGTAGGGCCCCCATAAATTGACAAAAATATATTGGGTTTGTAGTATACTACTGTCTCATACTAATGGGTCGTCAGTAAGCACAAAACGCGTGTGTACATAGATTATGCCTTTTACTAATGTTGGCACGGGCATATCCTTCTGGGTCTATTTGATCTGCCCTGTTAGTAGGTATGCAATACCTAATACACAAATTCAAATTCTTAAAGGCGACACACTATACTCTAATGTCGAATTTCCAATTTAGCGCTAGTTGCTGATGAAAAGCTATTGATTCCATAACAAATAAACTACATTATATTAAATTGAAATTGAGCGGAACTGTAGGATGTCTTGGAGCTATGATAGTTTCATTTGATGATGCAGAATCAGCAAACATGAGATTAACTACAAATTAGCAGTGTGTGATACAAAGAACTTTTTCGTATGAAGAAGTCTTTCTCCTGTGTTTTCTCGCCTACTGTTGCGAAAAACATCTCGTTATGACATCTACTCTTGTTGAGTTGTGATGTTATTGCAGATTTCTATTAGTCGTCTTATTCTTGATTTCTTTAACGTTTAGTTGCAAATTCTATTGCTTAGTGTGCCTTTGTTATTAAGTAAAGCATCGAAAATGGATGACGAGTTGCCGAGCAATTGATTTATCCTCAAGTATGTGTTGCTTAAATGATGATGTGGTCATGGTTCTGTCTTGTCCAAATACAGCTTATCTTCCTCACTAGATCCACCTCTAGCTTTCTCCTCGATTCTGCCTTTTTTTTACAGATTTAGTTGGTTAGAATGTCTGTTAAGAAAATAGTTGGGAATCTATTGATCGAAAGGATTTAAAGAATTTCGTTTTTGTTTGAAGGTGAAACATGAGTATATCGTTTCGGTATTTTGCTGTTTCTAATTAGATTATTAAAAGGAAAAGACTATTTTGTCTTCTTGCTTCCCCTTAGATTATGTAATATTTTTTATATTGTTTTACTATTAAAGCTTGATTTGTTCGAACAAAAGCCGTTTTCCTTCACATTGTTAAACTTTAAAGCTTTCTAGCTGGCAATATGCTTATTTCGTATATTTCATTTAGCGTTGTGTTTATTTTATTGTCGTCTCTGTTCAAGTTCGCTTCATGTCGGTGCACATAGTTTCTCTCGTCAAGGTGACTACTGTTCTTCTTGATAGAATCTAGTTTTTTCCCTATTTAAAAAAAATAATTTTCTATGATACTTGACTTTTTTTAATTTTTTTACTGTCAGGTTGCTACAATTGGTCCATTATTTGGCTCCGCGGTGGTGGCTGCAGTGGTTACTCTCATTGGTTTAGTAAGTTACAGCTCAAAATTTTTTCTTCAACCTTTTTTGACACTCGCAGAAGTACAGATGAATATGGTTTCTTCGTACATTTTGGGTACCTAGTTGAGCAGGTGTATTTAGTTTACTGCGAACGGCTTGTTGAGCGTGATCAGGACGCCTATATGCAATTTCAATAATATTACTGGTATATCGTTGAAAATGGCATTTTATGCACAACTTTGGTGGCATAGAAAATGAGTCGCAATGCTTTTTCGAGCCTTCAAATACTGAATTTGGGCCCAATAAGGACGATATCGTTCTATTTGAATTGAATTTACTACCCTATGCATTGTTTAGTTTAGGTTTGCAATATATATATATATATATATATATATATATATATATATATATATATATATATAGAATACGCTTGTGCAAATTAGTATTCTCCACAATTTGTAAACAAATATGGGTCAGATCGTTGAAGAAATCCTAATGAATAAAAATCGCCTACGTCGAATTTTTTGCATTTAAATCGAGTTTGGTCTTTGGCGTATGTTACCTCGAACGAACAGCGATACGATTAGTCGTAAGATTCTCTGAATACTTACTCTTCTGGATTAAACGAAGTTGAAATGGTGTCGTAAAATCTGCCATTAAACAGAATATGATGGATTTGTAGGATAGCGTTATTGATACAAATAATTTAAAAATAATTATTAAGCAAAAATAGACTTGTATGTAGCTTATTCTTGATTCTATATATTTATACGCTAGCCCCTGTCAAGGAACGAATTTGTATGATTTCTAAAAGTAAAACTGTGTTTTCTTCATAGTGTAATATTTCATTGTATTTCAGCATTGATTTACATCAATTAACTATGTCCTGTATAAACTGATTTATGAGTGGAATAGTTTTAAATATCTAAAATTTATTATTATTATTATTAGTAGTAGTTATTAGTAGTATAGTAGTAGTAGTATTATTAGTATTATTATTATTATTAGTTGGAGTAGTAGTAGTAGTAGTAGTCGTAATAATACTTTTTATTCTTAGTAGTAGTTGTAGAAGTATTATTATTATTATTATTATTATTATTATATAGTAGTAGTAGTAGTAGTAGTAGTAGTAATACAATAGTAGTAGTAAAGAAGAAGAATTAGTTTTATTTGCTGTTGTTTTCGTTGTTGTTACATTCCCAATCAAGTACAATGTATGCTAGACTACTAGAGGTGAGAGCCGCATATTTAATTTTGCTTTTCATATATATGCAATGCGGTTTGATCCTCGCTTGTCAGTTTGCTGTCGTACTCTGATGATGATCATAGAAGGTCGAAACGCGTCAGTGCGTTGCGACAGGCGGTAGTTTTTTTTAATGTTGTTCGACGACTGGTTGAATACAATGGGATTGGTGTTTAATTCAAGCTCGCAAACTTGATTTAAAGAATCAATTATTGTTTAATTGTTACAATATAGTTTGGTGTAAAATTTCACATGCGCACGGTTCGTCTGTTTTCAATTTGTAAAATTTACATTGGCATGATGTTAGAAAGAGTGTATTTGATTTATTGTGTTACCCACCTTATAGCGTGAGAGTAACCTCAATAACATCATTTCATATGATGAGTATAATAAATAGTCTAACGCATTTGAAGTGTAAATTAAAATTCAGTTTAATTTTACTTAGCTGGCTGTACATGGAATTATGGACACACACACATACGTGACGCGCACCTATCTAGTAAAATGTCGATCTGAGTTATGAAAGATATGGCTAAGGGATATATCGCACTTGCTTTATTAGTTTTATTCTAAGGCTTATGATGTATTGTGGAAAGACAAAGGATGCTGTTAATGGTACCCAAAATGTCTGCTACGAACGAAAAAACTAGAACATATCTTGTGTTAGTCACAACATAGATCAGGTAATATAGTAGTATTCAGATTAAAAAAAATTTTTAATATCATGTATGGACCATAGATCGACATGCATGGAACATTAGCTGTTGATAATTATTGCTGGTCAATAAGAAAATGACTTGATTTGCTTATGAATCGACCACGTTACCAACCAGGCTGGATGTTGACAGACTGAGCTGTGCCAACACAAAAGATTAAAAATTTTATCTATCCAACCGATGGAAGGAAATTCTACACAGAAGAATTTTTAGGTCTTATATGTATTATTGTATTCGTAAATGGTAAGACGCGCTGTTTGGAATTAATATTAAAAAAAATGCTTAACCATCACAGAAAATTTTTTAAATATCGTTAGTTTCTAGTATATATGTTTATCTGCTAGTTTATTTTATATGTACCCACAATTCTTATATCTTAAATTCACAATAATTTAAATATAATTACTACTTTGCTAATTTAATTACTAATTTTTAGTTCACTGTTTTTTTATTACTCTATTCGGGATCTTGATTTTCTAGCTGGATCTTTATTCTACTATTTTGTTTCATTTATTCTTTTCTTACTATTGTTTGTTATTTATGTCCTATTTGGCGTTTTGTGCTTGACTTGGATTTGCAATAAGCCTAATTCAACAAATTTTACTTCGGCATAACTTCGATTATAGGTCGCTTGTATAATATAAGATTAGTTTTCTGATTATTAATTGGCTAAATCATATAATTAATTTTTTAACCAATTTAGTTAGGCCAATTTTTGTGCTGTTCGCTGCTTGACTTGTTTTTCTTGCGTAAACTGATATAGTATTATATTATGTGACGTAACTTCAATTGTTAGATTTTGGCCACTCTTGTTAGCTAATATTCACCATGATTTAACAATTTGTTCTCGCAAGAACTTATCACCATCGTGCACAATAATGCAATAGAATTGTAGAACTGATATTTCACTGTCACATAATCATAAATAAAGCGTAATTGGAGATGCCTACCTAGGCAACACTAAAAAATGAGTCCACCTAGTCATTTACACAACAAAAGAATTACCAAGTCAACATTGAGATAAGTCTACATCGGCGATACAGCTTCTTTGTGGATTTAACTGTATTGCTTCATATACTAGACGGACCAGTTGAGAAGTTGCTACTAGAAATCTGAAACAGTATTTTCATTGTGCACGATTTTTTCTCATATCGTGACGATTTTACAACCAGCAACTATGATGATCACGTATTCCCAATCCTGGTACACGAACTGGTCCTCTATTACCAAATTTAGTTTTGATTGCCTTGAACTGCACTCGCCATGTCAAAACCTGTCTACCTTGTATTATATCGCAATCTGACGCTGGATGGGAGAATAGATCTTTACTTGGTATAAAAATTGAAGGCATACAGGAAACATGACCGAGACAGCGCAATTGATGGTGTCTTACTTGGTTGTCAACAAGCAGCACTTATTGACGAATCTAAAAATATGTTTACGTATCTCAGCGTTGTTTATTTGATATTAATGACTGATATTAGTTATGTCTCTCAGACAACGGCGCTTGAATGCATGCAGACGTCCAAGGCGTCCGACTCTAAGGCCTAAGTCGCACTGGATTATGGTAAAACTGATTTATGTACACCACATTTAAGGCAAAGTGAGATAATCTCGTTCATTCATAAATTGAGATGATTAGAATATTGTAAGCTAGCTTTCGAGGTTCTTATATGCATCCAGTCACTCATGTTGTTTCGTTATTGATACAACTGTCAAGATATTTAAGCTTCTCAACTACTTCCAAATCTTCATCTTGTAGCTGAAATTGTTAAGTAAGTGATTGGTGATCCTGTACTTGTGCCCTACATTTAGATGGTACGAATTTAATACCGAAAATCGAAATGTCGACTGGCAATATATTCACAGTGGCCTGAGCAGAATCGGATTTTTAATAACACTAAAATATCGCCTGCTTTCTGAACATTTGGAAGAACATATTTAGTGATGACATCTAGTACAAAATCTATTAAAAATGAGGAATGTGGACATACTTGAAAATCACTTCTGCTAGTTTTTTATGATGTATGATACTTCATTATAGATCCTGATGCGGCCGTAAATTTTTACAAATTTAGCGAGAATACCGTTTATGGATAGGAAATCCACTATTACTACTCGAGCACGCAATAAAATACAACCTTCATGTCGAGAAAGCAGGCTATTTCGAACGTTGATATAAGTGTCGATTTTGAAGCAATACAATTATCCGTAAATCCTTTTCGTGGTAGGAACCAAGTCTGTTCCTCTCTAGTATGCCACTAATACGAAGCGATAAGACGACGTAAGATAATCGAAGTAAAATAAGCTAAATACGAATAGAGTGTAGCTTATACAACGATGGTTGTCGCATAAATTACGATTGCATTTTTGAAGCATGGAATGATGGCCAACTCACCGAAACCATCGGCGCGAGCTACTCATGCTATCTAATATCAAAGGGGTAATTCCTCGCGCTACAAAATGTTCCACTTAATCGGAGAAGAAAGCGTCATTGCTGACGTCTATGCTGTAGTCGGTGGCAACGTATGCAAATACAATGAAAAAGCAATGTTGATTAATATTTTCACATTGATTTAATTTGACATCTTTAAGTGTGTCGCACAAAGTCAGCCGTTTTCAGAGACCCATGAAGATAGCGATGCTACACTTCTGGAACTTACGAAAATGTAAACTCGCGATGTTCGACTTGAGAAAATACTGTGGAACCAGATGTTCGAAAACAATAACGTGTAGATAAGGATGATGTATACGGTTCTATAGTATTCAGAGGATTTTGATTCTATTATATTGCGCAGCATATATCAATTTCTAATTTATCGTATGTGTGTGATAAAGCTTCTTGCCAAATTTGATTCTATTTTCACAAATTAAACGCGCCGATGAGAATAATTATCCCCTTTTTTAAAGAATGGTGATTTACTTGACCGCTTCTCGATATTTTGCTGTACAATAGTGGATTCGGTGATTGGATCACCATCCTCTATATTGCATCTACAAGAACTTTTTATTATTGCTTAGAGAAAATTAAAGGAAAAGAAACGATTTGATATGTATGCATAGGTGTCTTCATTAACCCGAATTTGCTTATTCAATCTGCTCTGCTCAGAGGATAAAGCGACTCATTTTATCCTGCATGGCTGCCGATGTAGTGTAGAATCATTATTGATTGTGTTATTCATAGTTACATCTGAGTTGTAAAAGAACTCTGGTTTGTAACCAGTGATTTCCTTGTCTTAAACGATTTGCTCACCAAGGCTGACGAGCCGTATCTGCTGTGGCCAAATCTAAACTCCGAATCCGAAAAAATTACCTTCGCATCTGACAAGCGTACACTCATACTATCACAACCCATTTAACACTAAGTATTACTGCGTTGTAATACTATAATTGAGGCTTCACATCAAACTGGTAGAACTATGTATGAAATTAAAACTGGTATTGATCATGCTACCATTGCATGAACCACTAAAATCAATCTCTTTGCGCAAAGAATATCTGCGAAATGGGCTAAACACATCAGCTCGTAACTACAATGTTCCTATAGAGGTGATTTTCTGAACATCAAAATAGGACTTCACATAGTTGTATATATGCTAATAATGGAGAAAATATATTGATATCGCCAGACATAAATATGAATATAAATAAATTAATTTCTTTGAATCTGGGTCGGTTTGCCTGGGTGAATTTGGTTATTTTGTAAATATATTTAAGGCGGTTCTGAAGGAGACAGCCAGTTTGGTTAATCAAGTAGCACCAGAAGTACATACCAAAGTAAGCATGAACAAATGGTATAATCCTATGTTCATATGTGTTTCGTGCCTACTGGCGACTCAGCAATAGGATTTGGCACTACGCCCACAATTCATTGTATATTTGGTAAAGCTATGTGGTACAGTTAAATCATTCAATCTCTTATGCGTATGCGTATTCAAATAGTTATATAGTCAACTTCATATGAGTTCATCAGCAATGCGACTTCAAAGCCAGCTTTCCATATTTAATATGTAGCGTACCTGTAAGAAGTACCAACGACATGGGGTTTTCCAGCAGGCTAAATTTCATAAAAATTGAGATTCACCATTTATGAACAACGGATACTTTAGCAAAGCCTTATATTCTGGCCTTGATCGACATATAGCTAAAAAATATTGAGTTATAAATTATGAATTGCGTATCGAGCAATAAGTTTTTTCATTTACGATCAGAATGATTTGACAAAGTCAGCGTGCCTTTCGAGTTTACTGGCGACTCCTCAGTTGGAGTCGATATTGTAACCTATAAAAACTATATATTTGGTCAAGAAATGTGGGACATGAGATTAAACTGTTTGTTCATACTATCTTTGGCTTTTACTTATACTACTATTACCACGTCATTCTGTCATGAGTACACGACGTACACTTTATTTTTAAAATCTTCAATTCCTAGTTTCAATCTCACATATTGGAACCTAACGCCTTCTGTCCATTGAGACTTCCGGTACCCTCAATATTGTGGATTTTTTTTCATAGTTTCGGTAATTGTTCTCTGGCACCATTGTCAGTCGTGTAATCGCTTACAGTTCACTTTCAAACACATTTTGGCAATTATTGTACTCCATTTCATTAAATTTAATCCATCAATAACCATTTACTAACACTATCATAATATATATATATATATATTCTTTTGAAATGCGAGCTTTATTAAAATTTATTGTACCCTTCCTATGTGAAAAAAAGCAAAGTAAATTTTATCAGATACAAGAAACATTTATTTCTCATTATCTCTTCAAGTATCTACTAATGAATATATCTTTATATATAAATTGGAAAGCAAAACAAGATAGAGATATGTAAACATAAAGAGAGTGTAAAAAATCGGAAACCAATCAATTGCGTGCGTCACATCCAGTTCAAGCTCAATGCCTGAACATGCTACTTCTGCTTGCATAAATCCGGCTGCAATTTGTTTATCCATAAGGCTTCGTATGTGGCTAGCTCCATTTTGGTTTTGCATTTCGTAATTATTTTGAATGCTACGTCTGGAGAACATACGTGCGATGTTTCGACGATGTGTTGCACAATTGCAGACGCGTATTCACCATTTGATTTAAAACAGGCGTTTAAGTTACAATGTTCTCTCATTCTAGTAATTAATCGTCTGGTCGATCGGCCTACGTAAGTTGATCGACAACTTGCGCATGTATATTGGTAAATAATATTTGATATCTACATTAACGGCTGTTTCTCTTTGATTGCTGGTAAAGGCAAGTGTGTTACCCTAAATAACACTCGTAGTTTAGCTGCATTAAATGTGCGTGTTAATGCTACTTCAACTTTCTTTTGTGCCATTCGTGAAACTGCATCCCCCTTAAATGGGATGTTCAGGTAGACTGTTTTCTTTTCTGGCCCGTAATACGTCTGTTTCTATTTAATTCCCCTTTTAATAATTGATTCACGTAATTGTCTGGGACAACCATTAGACCACACATAATTTTCACACTCTCTCTATGTTTAAATATTTCTATCTTGTTTTGCTTTCCAATTTATATATAAACATATGTTCATTAGTAGATATTTGAGGAGATAATGAGAAATAAATGTTTCTTGTACCTGATAAAATTTCTTTTGTTTTACTTTGTATATATATATATATATATATATATATATATATATATATATATATATATATATATATATATATGTGTGTGTGTGTGTGTATGTGTGTGTGTTTATGTTTTTGTATGCGCTTATGTGTATGTTAATAAATATTTATTGAAAGCGTTATATTTAGCCTTATCCAAAACTTAATTGATTATCATTTTATGCTCTACATTGGATTGCTTAAAGTAAACATTTGTAGATCTGCTTGAGCAAGAAAACTACATTTGCCAACATTTTTATTTGAAAGTTTATTTTGTGTTATTACAAGCTTAACGATGGTACTAGAAAAAAAACTGTCAATATGCAATGGAGATCGTGAAGTTGACGCTACGATTTATAGATCTACAATACCAAGTTCGCATCGTATACTCATATCGGACAAATATGGTAAAGAAACAGGTTTTGAAGACTATCAATATACAATATCGAGTGTACCTGAAGTATCAATAGACACAAGATGTCGTGCTACAAGTTTTGAATCAGACACTACTACAAACTGTAAAATGACCTCTCATGTAGGCCGTCCAGTTCACTTGACCGCCCCTAGAGGCTGGGTCATTCTGTATGTGTGATGGATTGTCTGCCTTTATGATTATGGGCTATAATGTGTCGTTTTAACGCCGTTAGAGTTTCTCTTTTCATGAAGATGAATGGTATAGGTCTCAATTCAATGGTTTTGTGGCAGCGAAACATCAAATTATTAAACTGTTGTAATTTGTGGTATTAATATTAGTAATAGTTTTATTAGTAACAGCAATAATAGTAGCAGTAGCGGCAGTAGTAGTTGTAGTAGTAGTAGTATTAGAGTAGTAGTAGTGACGATAAAACAACAAATTGGAGTATTTACCTCTGTGTCATTCTTCAATTTGATGCAAACAGAAAACCAGTATGGTATGGTTACAAGTCCAAGTATATAACTGTTAAGCCAAGTATTGTCAAGGGAATATGAAATGCATGCGTCATTATTGTACTGTTTGCTTGTTTAAGGAGGTCAAATGTGAACTGACCTTGCTAATTCAGTCATTTTGTTAAATTATTCTGGACGGCATACAAGTTCAGTGCCTGTATTTTATATACTTAAAGTCGCATGCTGTACTTTTGACATTTCTTTTGTTCGTCCACTTTGCTGCAGAATTTCTTGTTCTGAAACATTTTTGAGAGAAAATTTATTTACAAGTGTATCAACTATCCGTTAAGTCTTATATATATATATATATATATATATATATATATATATATATATATATATACTTTCAGGTATAACAAAAACTTGCTATATGTACCTGCCACTAGTATTGCACAAACACACACCGACAATTTAATCCATGTTGTATAGTACTAAAACAAATTTCACGAACACGACCGACAAACAATTGTTACAACATATTTACCATTTAATGGTGACTCACCTTGTTTAGGACGCACAACATTGGCAAGAATGTCTTTTCGATACGTTTTAGCAATTGATTTTTTGATTTCTTTGGAAAATTTTATAAACATATATGTACGTATACTAGCTCTCTCTCTCTCTCTCTTCTCTCTCTCTCTCTCTCTCTTATATATATATATATATATATATATATATATATAAAGTTTAAACCTGCTTTAATACTTTAATCAAACATATATTATGAGTATAAACATAAATTGCAGAAGATAGCAAATGCTGTTCATCATGTTAACAGGTTTCGTACATTTTGGGCACTTACCAATTATTTGCCAGAATTTATTGTAAGCGGGTATAAAAATCGAACTTTTTTTCGGAATTGCAACTCTCGCTCTGCGCTACCTAATCCACACTCTACATGCGATTTTCTGTTTATGACATGATACAGTGAAAACGGCAAGGAAGCTACGTAGCTGATGTTGCATTGCCTTAAAGCGGACTTGATCATAGTGGTGTTAGGTTAGTTTTCCTAACTTCTGTGAGTTATCTAGATAAATATACCGTAGCAATATCCACCTCTGAGGCCGAGAACGCTTAATTAAATACAACAGGAAGTCCTCTCAGATGAAGTAGTCATCACAATGATGGAAGCAGCCTTCGTGCCGCAGAAGTGAATAGAAAATAATAAATATTTATATTTGTTTTACTAAGTGGACGCGCTTTATACGAACAAACCCCTATAAATAAATGATTAAAAATAAGGAATGTGTGTAGAACTGTGGCATCTGATAGATGGGTAAACTTAGTGAGAGTATTGTCACACGAATGAGCAAATTGACTGCAGAGTTAGGGATAATTAATTCTCGGCTGGACGGCACGCTTTTAATAAATTCTGAGCAATTCCGCATAAACGACCCAACCATTATAGATGAACTCAACATATAATCATAGTAACTAGGTAATCTCTCTCTCTCTCTCTCTCTCGTAAATCTCACTAATAATTTTTGTTTCTAAACTATTATTTCTTTCGTTATTTTAAAAAAATTCTATTTTTCGTTTGATTTGGCAGTGAAAAATTAGTTATTATTGGCTTTTGTCTGGCTGTGCGTGATGAGGATGATGATAGTTATAGTTAGGCCTTTCTTCAGGAGAAGTCTGTTCGTCATGACTTTCGACCTTAATTTTCAACAATCCATTTCCCATCTGCCTTTGCTGAATAGACATCATGCTATCATAGCTTGTGACTGACGGTAGTTTTGCTATGTTGTTCGACAACTGGTTAAATACTATGGGATTGGTGTTTACTTCAAGATGGCCAGCTTGATGTAAGGAAATTAAAGTATTGTGTCAGTATTTAACTACATTTTTTGTCAGTGAGAGCTGTTCTATAAATACAGAGCATGATTCGTTAGTTTTAGGTTGATTTTAATTCAATACTCATCCCACACGTGGCATGGTATCTGTTCTCTGATGGAAAATCGGGAGTGGCTAATTTGAACTTGAGATCAAAAGCAATGTCGATTGGCATCCATTTGAATAGAAGTCTATACAAATTATCCTTTAGAATATTTGACTTAAAATTGCACGAAGCTGTCGGTCTCCATGATTTAATGGGTAAGTTGCAACACTCAATCAAATGCTCCCTAATTATAATCTCAGCCACGGAATATATAGAAAGAACTTGGTGTGCCCAATTAGAACGAAACCATTCTACTTGATGAATCGCAGTCGCTGTATTGAGCTATGTTGAGTTCCTCCTGACGACATGCACATGCTAATCCTCATCAACATCATCACTATCATGCGCAGTCATAAGAAAGCCAACAGTTTCAGTGCTGTATAACCATCAGAGTAACAAATAAACAAGAATTTTAAAAAAAATAAATAACGAAAAAAACAATAAGATATGCACACAAATTATTAGTGAGATTTACGAAAGAGAGCACCTATTTATTTATATCGATAACACAAAGAAGTGAGGCAAACTAAACCTCTACACAACACCATTATGAACAAATCAGCATTAATGCAAGGCAACATCAGAAAAATAGCTTCCTTGCGGCTTTCACTGTATCGCGTCCTAAGGAAAGAAAAACTGCCCTGCTAGGAAACGAAAGTTACAAAAATGATTTTACCAGAAATCTGCAACAGGATCGCCACTGCACTCATCTCGATGTTATGTCGCGCAGGGTTTCCAACTAAGAACTATGGTGTGCACACGAACCCTATCCTGGCAGACAAGTGGGCCCTATGCTACCAAATTTTGATTTAGTTGACCTTAACTGTTCGGCTATGTCAAAAACTACCCACCTTGTTTCTTGCGCCAATCTGGCGCTGGGTAAGAGTATAGTGTTCTGCTGGGTAATGGATTTGGGTACATATGCAAAACGAGACCGAGCCAAGGAAGTTAGTGGTAGCTTATTTTTTTTTGTAACGAGGAGCAGTCGTTGGCCAATCCAGAAATACGTCTACGGATGTCGGCACTGTTTATTCTTTGTTGGTAACCTACTTGTGTCATGCTTCTCAAACAACGATGGTAGAATGCCTGGTAGTCTATAATATCATCAACTCTAAGGGGCCAAGATTCACTAGCTTATAATCATATTGTGTGTACGGATTTATTGTAAACATGAACTTTAAAAAAATTGAAATACACGCGTTTCTCCATAAATGGCGACATATATCCTGAGTTATTAATAGAGCTCCCAAGATATGTAAATCTGTCAAAAATGTGTAGATCTTCATTCTGCAGCCGCAGAGTTGGAGTGAGTGGTGGGTGATCCTGTTAAAGTATCTTATACTTAGAGGATACGAATTTCATACCAAAAGACGGAGCAGTGTCTGCTAATCTATTCGAGTTGTCGGAGTAGAATCTCGATTGTTGAATAGTATATCACCTACATAGTAAACTAAATTACTGTCCATATGAACTACAAGACTTGCATCCGGAACGTGTGGAAGAATGTTGTTCATAATAGCACATATTATAAAATTAAATAAAAAGGGAGAAAGTGGTCGGTTTTGACAAATAACACTGCTGATAGTAAAGTTTTGCGTTAATTCGTTTTAGACTCTAACGCGATCATAATTTTTTGTGGAGAGCGCGTATAATATATTCAACAATTGGTGGGCAAAAAACTTCACGCGACAGAATATCGAATAGAACATTCTGATCCACTGAGTCAAATGCACCCTTGAAGTCTAGAAAGATGGCTATTATGGGGCGGTGATATAAATGTCGTTGTTCAAGAACTTGCCTTAAGGGAAATATATTATCTATTCACCCTCGTCCTGATCGGAATCCAAATTGTTATTCTCGAGAATGTGATTCGCGTGAAGCGCTAAGACGACGAAAGATAATCGAAGCAAATAACCTAGACACGACTGGATTGAAGTTTATACAACAATAGTTTTCACACGAATTGCGATTACTTTTTTAAAGATATGAATGGTGGTTGAATCATTCTAAGCAGGTGCTACGGTCTCCCCATTCCATATAATACGATAATTGTTATTCAACGCTCCCGAAATAATTTCGCCGCCATCCCTAAATAAGCGCGGAATCAAATAATCATTGCCTGCGGCTTTGCGACATTTAAGAGAAAGAATTGCATTTCGTATTTCTATTTCTGTTGGTTCTTCGAGATTAACATTCCACAATGGCGATACAGGCATGCCCAAGAAAATAATTTTTTATGGTTTTTAGGCAATCTATCAATACTACTTATTTTATCTGTTATTGGATGGTTGTCATTATCATTTATAGCTTCGCCAACTTTTAATTTTCTTCGGAGCTGTTGCACGGATAAGTTGAAACAAACATTGGCTTTTACCTGATGCGAAAGGTTCTTTCATCTTATAAACCTTTCTGGTCCAAAAAGATTCGAAATCGACTTTTAGACTGCGCTTAAATCGGCATCTTTCATTTCTACGAATGTTATTATGAGCTACAGGATTACATGGACTCCTGGACAGTACCCCGTACTTCCGAATGGCGAATGAGCTCTCAACAGCCACCGGCAACCATGCAACTTACTGCTGCCTTTCAGACTGCGCTTGGATGTGCAAAGGCTAGAGGTGCGTCCTCGATCAAAAAGCCGAGTGGTGAGGGGACATCACTTGTACCAAATTCCCAAGAAACTCCATGAAATCAATGGAGCCGGCTTATCCTCCAAAAGGAGTCAGCCGCAGTAAAGTAAGTAAAGTATTATGAGCTGAGCTTGGTGGAATTTGGCGCCTTTCGAGTACCAGAGAACCAATGATAATTTATACGGGAGCCTACAATGCCACATACAGTATTACCCGCATTGTGTATAGTGGAGCTTATCTTCGTACAAAATTAATTCGAATTTTCGCCAATAATACCAGTTAACTTTGATTTTTTATAAGGACGGTTGTTCGATTTTTCTCACAGCTATTTGAAGTTTATTTTGATTTATTTTTCCGATTTTAGAAATTAGCTTCTCTACTGTTGTTTTTGCTGATGGTGCTGGCCTTTCGGAATCAGATTTCGCGGTAGATATTCTTCAGTTCTGTTGTTGAATAGCTTTTTTATGATACAAGCATATGTGTTAATTCACATTTATTTGCATCACAATTGGTTCCTAGAAGAATATCAATTTCCCTTATGCTGCTTAACATTGTTACCAACCACCCATAATTTGGCACAGACAGATTACCTTGTACGTTTACAAACCCATTATTAATTAACTGCAAAGCCATTGTTCAACTGTAAATGAATATTTAAATCCGAAGTAAACAAAATTCAATATCGGACTATTACGGAGTTGCTCAATCAAATTTGTGTCAGTTGTTATTTCTAAATTAAATCGTCCTATTTGTCCACAGTAAACTTACATTCAATTATTCATTGGGGTTTCTGCGGTCATTATGCTTTAATCCATTATCGATTTCTCAATTGGCATTGAACTCTATGTCGATGGCGATACACTTCTGGATCTGCCTGAAGAAACGACTGTCCAAAAGACGTCAATTGACATAATACGGAAAATTACACATACGTGACGTAGTGTTCGATTTCCATGAGTGAATAAAATGATCGCGACGTAGATCCTCGTTCGTAGCATTTCTAGTTACTGCTAAAGAGTGTCTAATAAAGACAAAGGCACTCTGCCTGATGAAACTCCATTGCTGCTCTTTTCCTTATTTAAAATATAATAATAAAATGCATATATTCTTTTTAATTTCCATTTCCCTTGTAAATAAGAAATAATGTTTTCTTAGTAAATAGAAAATTCAATAAGAGAGAGGGTGTTTATTGTGAATAAATGGAAAAATTTATTTCTTGAAGACGTAAAAAGTAATACATTACTCCTGTTTAAAATTTTCGAGTTTTCCACTTAGTTACATGAATGAGGACTAGTATGATTGAGAACTTTATTTGTTTTTAAATGCAGTGAAGCGTTTTAAAATTAATTACATGTTGTATTTAGACTAGGTGTATGTGTGTGTGTGTTTGGGAATTATTGTCACTGCATAAATAAGTAATGGTTGATATCTAGTTTTGCTCCTATCAATGGATTGAGTTTTTACCAGTCTTTCGCTTTTTCGCAAAGCCTTCATAAAACGTTTTCCTTCGTATGCTGTCTGTCATGTCGCATTGTTTATGAGGCATCTTGTGTCTCGTTTGGCTACAACGCAGAGTGTGTAGATTGTTGTTGCCGATGATGATTTTATTTGCGAAGATGTTTGTACTTCAATTTCTCGCCAACCCTATTAAAGGGTCATTGATGCTGGTCCAATGATGACTACGTTTGGCTGAATTGTACGATATTTTTCCGATTTTGGTGATTCTAAGCCAATTAACTACAATCTACAATCTTATGTAGGTGGAAGTTTTGCATTCATTTCTGGAGCTTCTTGTTTATACTTAGAAACTTCGTGTATGTATACATTATCTTTGCTTTATGTAGAATTAAGCGATTTTTCAAATTTTCTATATGCCACGTTTCAAAAATATGCTGCGATATTGCTCATTTCCTGGCCGTGTTAAGCCATTTTAAAAATAGAACTGTGGTAAAAGTTTTTGGGTTCTGTTCGTCAATTGCATTTTCATGCACATTAATTGTTAAAGCGAGAGAAGGGGTGGGAGTTTCACTGTTCTGATAACTGATCATTGATAAATTTATCTGGTTAAATTACTACGGACAAGTTTATTCATGTACATTTGCATACACAAATTTAATTGGACTTAATACTGGTGGATACTCGTAACTTGTATTTTTTTAGAACAACAGGTTTCCTTTTCTGTTACCATGATCTGCTCAAACTTTGGTAAATTTTGTTAATTTTCTGTGCTCCGTGAATGTTCTTTAAAACCTCTTTCAGTACCGAAACTAGTGCAGGAAACTGGAATGTACTTCTCAAGTCTACAATTCTTGTTCGTACGGCTTCTGCAAAATTTCTTCACTTTGCAATTATGATTTGCACGTATGTCTTGATCTAGATATAATATGGCTTTCTAGATAATTGTCTTATGTTACACCTTCGATTTCATCAGATTTTCTTCATGCAACTCTGTTCGATAGGCGTCAATATAAATACGTTACTATTTTTAAACAGTATTTGCCCAGTGTAAGTTTGATTGGAGTTAATTCCTGCCTTGAAGCCTGCTTAGAAAGTTTTTTTTAATTTTTGTGTCACATTGACTTGTCGCGCGTCATGGATTTATGCATACACACAATCCTTATCTATTTTTTTCTAAGTTGACTTAAGTTCTAAATGTGAGTTGTAAGTTATGTTTCATACCTCGAATATAGTTAATGCCCGTTAGACAGGCAGTTTTATAAGGCCGAGTCGAGGTAGACCAGTACTTTTGTGACCGGGCACGATGTTTTTTGATCTCGACCAATGAGCCCTGTCGCAACGTACCCTCACTAATGAAAAGCACGGGTAAACGCAATCCGCTGCGGGACGCTAACAAGAAGCATCGTTTATTCTTGAAACCTTGGTTATTCCGTAACTCTGCGCGGGAAGCCTAAATCTACTTGTATATCTGTAGGATTGTATTAATATACATTTTGTCTAACTATAAAATAACGGTCCATAAAAATAGCAATCCCGTATGATTATATCGAAGAAAAATCTTTGGGCATGGAAAGCTCTGTGGTAAGTCAAGTTTACGAACTAGTTGTTTTGTTTGTTTGAAATCGCTTCCAAATAGGGAAGTCATTAACACATCTAGACTTCAAAGTAAAAAGCGCTTTGATTCTATGTTGCAATTTTAATAGAACAAAACATGTTTCGTTATAGACATACGTGCAGCACCAATCGAGTTAGTATGTGCTCCGTCAAGCGCGTCCAGTTTATCCGCAAAAGTATGATTTTCCGCAGGTACAATTCCAATTTTAGATAAAGTTAGATGCAGATTACAGTGGAATTTTGTCTTTCTTATTAGATACAGGACGTTTGGTGGAAAAAGTATCGCATATAAAATACATTTCGTTTTGCAAACACAATTCCCTGTTACAAAATCTCTTAACTAAACTTTTCTTTCTATTTCAAGGGGCAGTAGAAGTTCAAATGTAAATATTTTGCTGTCTATGGCTTTTTGTTGAGGATTGATTTTCCTAATGTGTCGTCAGTTGTACTACAGAACAAGAAAATCTAGAGCATACTCTTTTTTGTGCTCAATGGTAAATCTGATAATGTGATGCCAATTTTTAAGTTTATAAATCATTGCTTCAGCATGATCAATGATCCCACAGACCAAGAGTATATAGTGAAAATAACAGTTTATAGTTTCACTTCAGTCAATATGGCAGGGTTCTATCGTTCCAACGTGAGCATAAACTTATCGGCCCAGATTGGACCAATATTTTTATTTGTATATTTGGCGATTGTAATTGAATTTATTCTTTGGATAACACAAGTAAAATAATTTTACCAACTGTTCTTCAACCATTTTAAAATATGGAAATTCTCCCGGGCATACTGACGTATGAAGTCGTTAGTTAGTAATTAATAATTCAACATCAAAAGAAGACATCCAAAGCTTTTCAACGTTCGATTTGTCTACCATTTCAGCATATTAAAAACCACCTTTTAAGCTGTACTCAGTTAAGTAATTTCTTATTTCCCTCTATAAATTACTTGATTTGTGTAGTCTGGGTATTCAGTTTATTTTCAATGACCAACTTTACAGACAGGAAGGTGGTCTCGAGATGAGTTTGGCTTCTGCTATGATCATAACCGGTGCGGATGGTACAACGAAAGGTCTGAACCATTGTGTGAAGTGAAACTATACGACCGTTATGATGATGACATTTTTATGTGTGAAATCTGTGTTAATGCTGAAGAACTGCTTAATACATTCAACGAAATGTGTCAGATTCCTCCATTCACTATTGAAAACGAAGAGGAGGATATCCTAGCTTTCGTTGATGTGTTGCTCAAATATAAAACTGGTAGTGCATTCTGCAGACCAGCCTTATTTAAGAAAACGTGGACAGCGCAATATTTATATTTTAAATGCTACTGTCCATTGGAATGGAAAAAAGCTTAGTTAAGACCTTGTGTAATAGGGCGTTGATTATTTGATCACCTGGCTGTTTGCAGACTGAACTAGACGGTGTGCATAATACTCTTAGCATTAACGGCTACAACCTACATTTTATAGATAAGTATAAACCTATTAATATGATACAATTCGCGGTGAATATTTTTACGGTTGATATGCAACCAATGTATATTCACCTATAAGGTAATGAGGAAATGAAACGTTTAAATGGAAGATTCCGTTCCGCGTTGACGTTCATACTTTGTGTCTCACTTTTTTTGATCGCGTTCATCACCAAACTTCCTCTTCCTATTGTTGAAGACAAAATTGAAAATCTACATTTATAGTTATCTATAGTTTGAATTGTACCTGTGGGCAATCATATTCAGGCAGGTGTAGTAGAAGATTGAACTTGCGCTTGTCCTTGTACATGCCACCTTGGTGTGCGTAAAATAGGATAAGTGCTGTACGTACATCTGTTAATAAACGTATCTTGTCTTGTGCAAAATGTGATAGGTCAATAAGACGTTTTTCAATTTTAATTAAAGCTATATGTGTGAGCATTATTAACTTGTGCGGGACAATTGATAGTACTCATAGTTCGGTAAAATCTTGAACTTCCCTCATCTTCAGATGATGTAATTTTTGGCCTCAATTGATGGGTTCTCACTTGTCCCTTCTTCTTTAAGCCTTCAATTAGCTGATTGTCTGAAAATGACGTTGGATCAAGATTTTCCAATGCAATTGAATCTTGATCAACGTCATTTTCAGAACCCAGCAATTGAGGCCAAAAAGGTACAATGCTCATGATGAACAATACTTCACGAGGAGTTAAACCGACCTTGAGTGCTATCAATTGTCCCGCACAAGAAAAATGCGGTCAAATCCACAACAAGAAGGACAGCACTGAGCAAATAAATATATCTTTTAAAAGCATTATTAATTGTTTGGAGGTTAGTGAAATAAATTTATATTGTCTAGGACTTTGTATAAAAAACAGTTGTTTCGCAAACTTATTTGACTATTTGGCTTCCCAGCCCCATACATATCTTTGTTTGATTATCTTTGTTCTATTTTTCTAACTTTCTGGACTAATATATATTCATTTCGTTCAATATTTATGCAGGCCATTTTTCAACTTAAACGAAACTAATGCCTTTACCTGATCTGCGTTTTGACTAACGCAGCTTTCATTGTTCCAGTAGTTTTCTTTTTTCGATATATTTCGGCTAAACTTATCGATAGCCTTCATCAGCCGCAATATACCTCACAAGTTTAACAAACGAAACTAATGAAGCCTCTAGCCATACATTTATACTTCAGACTGACCTTTCATTAGATATTCGCGTGTCACATTTGTGTGTGTGCATTTTCATAACTGTTATTTTCATCTAACTAATTGAGACTAGAGAGGCTGAATTATAGTTTTTCATTTGCATGCGTTATCTATTCGTTCTATACACTCAATGTAAAATGGCGTAACTGAGATTGCCCTCACAATTTCTGTTAGGTGAAGACCAATAATTCAGAAACACTCGTCATAAAAACATGCCATGAGTGATAAAACTACAAAATCCGAAAGTCCAAAGCACATGCTAAATTTTAATTCAAACCACTTGGGTTGCACTGAAGATAGACTAATTAATAACATTTATTGTCATACCATTAAATAGGCGCACGCCACGCATGTGCATGTGTATGTGTATACATAAATAAAAATTTTAAAAAAATTTAACATGCACATTTACGTACATCTAAATGAAACTGCAGTCAATAGACATTAATTTACCCTTTGCACGCGTCAGACAAATTATTACTTCTAAATATTGTATTATTAGAATAATCTCAATAGGTAGGGTGGGGGTGCAAAACACAAAATTAGGGTTCAAATCACTAAGTTTTAAAATCAAACGAGTAGTTAGAGATGAAATTTAGAAAGACTATATTCTTAATAATTGATTATTCATTACTTGAACAATAAGCCCACTAATTAGTCAATCTTAATCCGATGTTCTTAATCTTTTACTGGAGCTAGCTTCAGTTTCCAATTCATGCAATCGCCTTTTCCTGCCATTAGCTAATGCGGTATTCCAAATCGAACCTAACGATTTTTCAACAGCTGTTTCATTCATAATATTATCTCTAGATTTAATTTCGATAGATTCTCTAATCAATCTCGTCACCCTTTTACGACTACATATTGCTATGCGTTTGCATCCCTCCAAGTTGATAGTATGCCCAGTCTCCACTACATGACGAGAAAGATAAGATTTAGCAATATGTCCATACTTATAAGCAATTTTATGTTCTGTCTCTGCAATATGTAGGCTAATAGGACGAAACGAAAGCAGTTCTGTACAATATGTAACGTTTTTAACTAATGAAGCTGTGTAAACGAAATGTATCAGTTGCTTTCTTATCCGAGAATGAGTATCGAAATATCTCGAGAGAAACTTTTAAACGGATTTGATAAATCTTATTCAGGTGAACACATACAAGGTAGTTGAACAACATAAAAGAAAATTTTCTTTTTACGTGACGAACGCCTGTCTAGTGAATGTAATTAAAAGTTAGTATAACATGTATTTTTTTTAAATATTTGTTGCAAATGTACATACACGTAACGCACATATTTGGTGAACGACGTTAAACGCTATTGTAAACAAATATGTCAATAGTTCTCGCTTGCTTTGTCTTTTTTGTATTTGAGTACTGGAACAAGGTCTGAAGACGGCGTGCTAAAATTGAACATCGAGATATTTCCAATTTACCATACAATGACAGAAGACATTCAAAAATCTTTAGAACATACAACATGAATAAGGTAACTCTGGCCTCAATTTGCCTCACATGGCGCTGAAATAAAGTGGCTAATTGAATTCACCTGCTATGGCCTGAAACGCTTCGGCAATCGAGACCTTCTTTCGGTTCAATTCAGGAGTAATAAATTAAATGAGAAATCTAGATGCTAACCTGTTTTATCATTTTGCCCTAGGATTTTAAGTTTTCATCGCATCTGTGAAAGTAGCGTCGGTAGTATTATCTTTTTCACTGCTATAGAGAGCCGCATACACATCCTGCACGCAGTTTACTTTGAAATCTAAGATGGATTGGAAACTAATAAATATATGCTAGGTTTCTTTGCATCGGAAAAGATAATCCGTGTCATCGGTTATTTGAACAGATTCCATGAATCCTAAAAGCCAAATAACACTTAGGTAAACAAATATCAATCGTAAATTAACTAAATATAGTGTTCAAATGGAGTGACAAAATGTAGAAATGTGTCCAATTTAACGAATTAGACTCACAACCCCTTGTTAAGCCTACAGGAACCAGTTAATTTTGCATGAATCTGTCGCGTCATCTTTTTTCATCTAAATGTGCTCAAATTTGACGTTGTCATCTGCTAAATGAATCGTTGCAAACCTAAATTTCCTATGAAATAGTTATCACACACGCTGATCTTCTTTTTTTAAATTCGCACACCACCAACTAATAAAAAGTATCAATTGTAGATAAGATTTTTCGTATTTGTTGAGATACGAAATAATTCACGCGTCATAAAATTTTCTCAGTTTGTTTTTTTTGAAGATTTGTGCCGTGTGATGTCCGTCCACTGCTTGTAGAGTTCATTTTCTCATGAACGAATTAGCAATCACTTACTGAAAATTTTTCTTAATATTTGTTCTGTGATATTTTAATCAAAATCTTTGGTCCTTGAAAGGCGACCAGCGTCACGTTTGATATATTGATTATTAGATATCAAAAAAGGTTTTAGTGAATATATGATTTTATTTCATTGAAAAAGAAAAATCAGTCACCCGTCGCAAAAATCCTTCAAAAATAAGGTTGCGTGCACCATCTACGAATACAGCGGCAGCAATGTTTTTTACGTTTTGGCGACTCGACAGAGTTCAATATATGCCTTGTGATCTGGTATTGTGTTTAAATGGAAAATCTGTTTGGAAACAGCGCCACCTAATATGATCTACAACCTCGAAAACGAATGACTACTTCATTTGTATTCAAAGAATTTAGATGCGTGCCGTATTTGATAGCCATTTTCTCAACAGGCTTAATGCTAATTAAACGATCATCGGTTACGCGGGCGGTGAAAAATATTTTTTAAATAAAGGTTGCGATCTTGGTATAATCACCATTTCCGTTATATACATACCTTTACAAGGATAAAACAAGTATTCTTGTGTGTGTAAAACGAATAGTTATCACATGCAATTGATAAATTATTATTCAGCCACTCTGGTCTAAATTAGTTATGATGAAAACAACGGTTATGAAAATGCACACACACACATGTGACACGCGAATATCTAATGAAAGGTCAGTCTGAGGTATATAAATATTATGACTAGAGGAAATAACGCGCTTGCTTCATTTTTTCGTGAAATGCAACTGATGAAGACCTACGGTAAAGTAGGTCGAAATATTTTGCAAAAAGAAAATTACTGGAACAATGAAAGCTGCGTTAGTCAAAACGCAGATCAGGTAATTCTATAATGCAGATGAGGAAATTCATCCAGTAGATCGGTTTTTTCATAATTGGGAACTCTTCACCTATTGTCCAGAATTTGCCGCGGACAGATATCGAACCTGGACACATCTGCTTCGGACTCTGTTGCCCTAACCACCAGGTCACCATCAGCACGCTACACGCAATATTCAATTATACGCTAACTAATATTTCTTAGTTAGCTTGTCCTTTAAGTGGAGCCTTTTTAGTTCTAAATTTCCAACTAAACACCTATAATCTTTTGGTATAAGACTGACATCACGATATCTGGGGTGTTTCTATTGAATTGTACATTTATATAGTTAAACGAACATTCTTGTTTCAGTCATTATTATCCACTGAACTAATTTGTTGCTAGGTTCGCAACACCTAATACATACTTGCATATATATTATTTCTCCGCAACAAACAGTATTTAACTGTTATATATTGAACTGAATGATGCCATGCTTACCGCGAAATGTGATAACGGATTTCGTTCAAGACCAGAGTGTATGAATTTAATGGAGTAAAAGGTGTTCAGAAATTGTTGCAATTCTCAATTTCTGTGAACTATAGCATAAATTGATATCCATCATGTTGGTACCATGTTCCGACTCGAAAACCACAGTGTTAGTACCATGTACCTTTTCGGTAAAATAATGTTGGTATCGGTTACTAACACAATAGCCATAGTGTTAGTATCCTTTACAGAGTCGGAATATATATTATATAGTGTGATTTAGTGTTGGAGTCGCATTTTCGTAGACTATATGATGTTAGCTTCACTATTGCAGATTTACACATTCGTCTAGGAGATTTTACCGTCCTATTATCCCACATTCTTGACCAAAATATATAGTGGTTAAAGGGCGTAATACCAGCTCCTACGGATGAGTCGCCAGTGAGCACGAAACGAATGTGCATGAGATTATACTTTCCGTTCATGCTGCCTTTGGTTTATCCTTCTGGTCACAACTGAACTAATTTGTTACTAGGTTCGCAACACCTAATACATGCTTGAATAAGAAAGTTGTATATAACAGCCTTAGCTGTGCGTAATTCATTTACATTATTAGCTCTAAAGAAAACTAGATATGCCTGATCTGGGATGTTTTATTTCTAAAATGTGTTCAGCCATTGCGGGAACGTTCTCTCCTATGCCATCTGTGCGTAGTCTAAAATATTTTTGAAATTTGATTGCGGAGTGCCAGCTTTATATTTCCCAATGCCGCGTTTTACGTACGTGGTTCTAGTTTTGCACAAACAGTTTCACGAAGATCCGATTGATCCCAATTTCCATTTTGCTTTTTGTCTTTGATCGGGCTGCGTTTGTATTCGTCCCAATGGAGATGCGGTTCGTATCACATCTTTGTTTACTGGCGACGTTTCGGTGCTCAATTTTTAGCACCATCCTCAGGCTTAAATATGCTATTGCGAGTATTGTACTGTGTATAGTTGCCTGAGGATGGTGCTGGAAATTGAGCACCGAAACGTCGCCAGTAAACAAAGATTTGATAGAACCGCATTTCCATTGGGACGAATACAAACCCAGCCCGATCGCAGACAAAAGAAATGGAAATTATAATCAATCTGATCTTTATGAAACTGTTTTTGCAAAGCAGGAACTCGTATACATAATCTAAAATGTTCTTGAATTCGATTCATTAGTAATCGGATAAACCTGCCCACATAGCGCCATGAAAAGCTATGACTTTGGTATAAGTAAACGATGTTGGAATTTTAGATTATGAGGAGCTTATCCTTTACATTTAAATTAAAAAGGTGCTTTGTGATATAAAGAAACATCAATTGTGAATTTTAGGCACTCGAGAAATAAATGTTTCTGGTGGTTTTTTCTCCTGTAAAAGGTATATTGACGTATATTGTCTTTTGGTTGAGTAAGGTTGGAATACTTGTTTGTCGTTGCTGATGTTTGATATTGGATTAAACGAAAATTTTCAGGGTTCCCATTCTCTTGTTAAGTTGTTTTTGATCACCGCCATTTTTGTACATTAAACTTCATCAGAACTGTTTTTTATTCTATCGTATACAATTCGTATCAAATTTTTCTTTTGCGAAATTCCGAATGTGACGGTCTAAACTGTCAAAATCTTTGTGTTTTTCTATGTTTTGACATCTTCATTTAGGATTAGAAATTTGTCATCAAAATAACCTAGATGTGTACTTCAGTATTTTTGAATATGTGGTTCTGGTTTTGATGGTTCCAGAGAGCATGTAGGCAGCAGCTAGGAGACTTCCTAACGGACTGTCCATCTCCACTCTATCGACTTTTACGAAATATTAGCCATTGAGGGTGAATTGAACATCTTTGGTGCACATGTTGATGAGAATTGTTGGTTGTTCTTATCGATTAGCGTGCTGAAGAAATCGATGGTTTTATTAACTGGGATGTTTGTAAATAGAAATTTTTACATCGAAAGAAATATTTTATTCTTGACACTGTGCGATTTTACTATATTTACAAAGTCAAAAGTATCACATGCATAATTTTTTGACATTTCAATGTGTACTAGTTGTAGAATTGTTTTTATTTCTCTCGCCAGTTTGTGCTATGTAGTGTTGATCATTGACATGATAGGACTTGATGACGGTAAGTTGCTCGGTCCTACTAATTTGTGTACATTCGGCATGCCGTTCAGTCCGGTCGCGCGTGTGCCCACCGGTTTTTCGTGTTTGAGGCGACGTATGCTTTTATCGATTTCATGTCAATGATCAACACTCCACAGCCCAAACTGATTAGAGAGCTAAAAGCATTCAACAACCCGTGCAAAACTGAAATGTCAAAAAATAGTTTCCGTGATACTTTTGACTTTGTAAATATAATAAAATGGTGCAATGTTAAAAATAAATAAGTTATTTCGTTGTAAAATGTCCATTTGCAAGAATCCCTGCTGATAAAACCATGGATTTCCTCCATACACTAATCGATAATAAACACCCATCCTTCCGTATGCCTACAAATCATCTAAAAAATCTCTTCAATAAATGCACAAAGGATGTTCAATTCACCGGCAATGATCAATATTGTACGAAAGTCGATGGAATGGCGATGGATAATCCGTTAGGAAGTCTACTTGCTGATGCCGACATGCTCAATCTGGAAACACTTATTCAAAAATATTGCCGTACACATGAGGTATGTCGACGACAACATCATAGCCATAAATAAAGATGACGAAACATATTACATTCTTTATTTATATTACAACAATGTGGACCGTCAAATTCAGTTTAATTTCACGTGCGAAAGCCCTCAGTCTAACGGCACTGCCTGTTCTTGACGTATAGCTCTTGAGAGAGGATGATGGTAGTCTAAAAAAGGAAATATATCTGAAACAGGCATGGACAGAACAGTACATTCATAACCATAGCGCTGTACCCATTTCGTAAAATAAAATATTAATACGCATTCTATCCGATAGAATAAAAAACCGTTCTGACGAAGCTCAATGTCAATAAATGGCAGTGCTCAAAACAACTTAACCTTGAAAATTTTCGTTTAATCAAATATTAATCATAAGCAACAACAATAAAATAATACAACCGTGCCCAATCAAAAGAGCATGCATGTCAGTATAATTTATTATATTTTAGACCGGACTAGTCTATTACGAAGGAAGCGAATTCAAGAAATTTTCAATTACGCACAGCTGGCATAGGAGAGATCGTTTCTGCAATGGCTAAACACAACTAAACAATGAATGGCTGCGCGGGTGGTGGTAGTCTTGCGTGCATTATTTTTGACTGGAAATATCGGCTGCACAGTTTCTACGCAGTCACGAGCATTTACGTTTTATAGCTTTCGCCATACATATATATATTGGTAATACAACTAAACAATCAATGAAAGCGCGAGTGGTAGTAGAAATTCTTTAAATCAAGTTTGCGAGCTTGAAGTAAGCAACAATTCCACCCGCGCAATCATTGATTGCTTAGTTCTATTACCTCTCTCTCTCTCTCTCTATATATATATATATATATATATATATATGCATTGCGGTTTGATCCTCGCTAGTCAATTTGCCATCGTACTCTGATGATGATCATGGAAGGTCGAAACGCGTCAATTCATGTGACAGACAGTAGTTTAGCTATGTTGTTCGACAACTGGTTAAATACAATGGGATTTGTGTTTACTTCATGCTCGCAAACTTGATTTAAAGAATGGCTGAACACATTGTTTATAAAAATAACATCCCAGATGTGAAGATTTCCAAGTTTCTCCAGAGCTAAAAATGAAAATGGGTTACGCACATCTGAGACTCTTGTTTGCGTCATTCTTAATTCTCATCCAAATAAACAAATTAAGTTCGGACACTTTTTTAATTTTTGTGCGTGCGTGTGTGTGTTTTTCGCGAGTTTCCCAACATATACATTTCTCATTTCTTGTATTTTGTGTATTATATGAATTTGAACCTCCTTGCTTTCAAAAACGTTACTTTTTAAAGTAACAAATTTTAAGGTCGAGTTAAGTTCTGGCGAAAATAAAATAGTATTTGTTAAACTGTGTTTTGCGTACCTGCTTTATAATAAATTCCTTTTTCCATACTTGGTGTATTTCTCTATTAAAACTATAAACGATCATTGGTTGCGATGGCGGTGTTAACAATTATCTAAATCAAGGCTGCGATCTTGATATAAATAACAATTCCATTATATTCATACATTTGGTAGTATAATTTATGCATTGTATGTAGAAAAGCAGTTTATCTAGTTTTATTGAACTGAATATTTATATAATTAAGTGAACATTGGTTGCGCGGGCGGTGATAACAAATACTTTACTCAAGTTTGGGATCTTAATATATAAACACCTGACCCATTATTTACATACATCTATATTGTCAAATTTATGTAAATAATGAATCAGGTGTTGATATCAATAATACAACCTTGATTAAAGTAATTCATCCAGTAGACCGGTTTGATTCAATACCATTTTTCCAGGTACCGTGGTGTCTGTTCTATACTGACAGTTTTGGGGCTGTGAATTTGAACTTTATATCTACAGAGACGCTATACAGGCTCCAACTAAATTAGTAGTTAATCAGAGTACATTAGTAGCGTACGGCAGAGTGGCTCAGCCGTTCGAGCAATTAACTCCGAAGCAAACGCGCCGGTATTAGTTCCAAGTTCGCGACAAATTCTGGATGGTACGTGATGAGTTCTCAATAATGACGAAATCGGTCTACTGTATGAATCAGTTTTTCTACATTATACAATGTTTAGATTATACTAACAAATTTATGTATATAATTGGATTTTTGCTGACATCAAGTTCCCAATCTTACTTCTTATAAACACCTAATGGTTATTTTATGCCGTTAGCATTTTTCCTAAATCGTATGCTGAAATGCCGTTTGGCAGATAGCGAGCTCTTTCGCTCTCTCTGTGTTTGTACTCGCGGAAGTGTGTGTGCATGCTTGCTTATTACTATTTGATTATGTGTGTCGATTGTCAACTTCTGCGCTACTAAAGACTAGCCTACTTTACGATTATCAATTTAGAGACAGTTATTGACTACTAGATTTATTTAAGTCTATTTAAGTTTAACTTACTAGATTGACAACTGCCTGCTGGGGCCTAGCATTCTAATTTATGACATGCAGCTTCCGTTTTATTTGACATTCTGACGCCCATTTTTCTGTCATTAGTTAATTGGTGATTTTGGCTACGTGAATATTTTTGCGAGACTTCTCGCGTTTTGAGTCTCAGTTTAGCTGGTTGGAGCATCTGTGTACACAAGCACGGTAATACATGAAGCTGACGTTAGGTTTTCTTTACAGTACAACTGGTAGGCAAAATGTTGGATTGGTGTCTATTTAATCATTACCAATAATGGCTTGTCAAATGGACAATTAAGCTTTAAAAGAAACATGTTGCGCGACAGGGAATAGATTATTTACCTGATTTTCGAATATGAAGACCGAAATATATTGCGAAACCATGATGACAGTAGATTCCAACAATTTGGTACGCAATCCGAAAATCAGGTAAATGTACAATTAAGTTTATCATAATGCTGATCATCATCATCACAAACAGCAATACAACAGCATTTAATGATTATTTTTTCACTACAACATAGCTAGGTAAAAATGAAATGATATAACACTAATAATAATTTTTAAATAATGAAAAATATTTGTAACCGCATATTGTCAAAGGAGGAAGATTTATGAATGAGTAGATCTAGACTAGATATTGATATCTCCCTAGGCATTATACAGAAACGTACTCACTTAGTGATGTATGCAATGCAATCTTGACTATGTCGACTTTAAGGCAAGTTGACATAGACCGTACAGATCGAGAAACAAGACCATACACTGCAATCAACTCTACCGACCTAAGACAAGATAGTTACAATGAAGATAGCTGATAGAAATCTAAAACTGAGTCGCCACTGTGCTCGATAAGATTTCATTTCGCACAGGATTTCCATCCAAAAACTATTATATAAACGTGGATCGCATCCTGGTAGGGGAACTGATCATATAAGATACAATTAATTGTTTGATTATCTATATCAGGCAGTCATTGCGCCGAATTATTTTAATTTAGGACATTATTTCACATAATGAAACAAAAATTTGCCTGTTTTACTTTTTATACGGCCAACCTATCGAAAAATGCAAGGTATAAACTTTAATGATTGGAGCGTTTTAGATAAACTTGCTTTTGCTTAGTTGTTTTTCGTGCCTTCGCTGGAAAGAGAGAGGGAATCTTCTTGTGCGATGGCGATATTGCTATTTCAGAAGAAAGGATTTTAGGTAGAGTGGCGCTAACTTAGTATCGGTAATTTATTTGCACATTTTTCTGTTCATATTGAGATTCTGTACTTTTGTCTTTTTATCCATAAGGAATTCTATTTAGATTTATATGTGAATTACTGCATAAAGTTGGATAGACATAAGGGGTTTCATCGTATTTACCACCGACAGACGTGGTTCGTCAATTCCCACCTCCATTTTTTAATATGTTGAACCATCTGGCGATAGTTTTGTTATGTTGTTTGACGACTGGTTAAATACAATGAGATTGGTGTTTACTTCAAGCTCGCAAACTTGGTAATACGTCCAATAGACTGGTTTCTTCCTTAGTAGAAATTCTTCATGAACTGTTCAGATTTTGCCGCTGATAGAGCTTGAACTTGGACACATCTGCTTCGGACTTGACTGCTCTAACCACTGAGCGACCCTGCCGCATGCCAGACACACTTTTCATTTATTTACTAACTGATGTGTCGTGGTTATCCTTTCCTTTAGTTGGAAGCCATATGGCATCTATCTAGACATAAAGGTCCAATTAACCACCCGAAATCTGTAGTTATCGGACAGACATCACGCTACCTTTGGGGAGTGATATTGAATTGAACATTTATATAATTAAACGAACAATGATTGTGCGGGCAGACGTGTCCATGTTCGAAAACTGTCTGCGGAAACTTCTGGAGAGTACGTGATAAATGAAAACGGTCTACTGGATGAATTTACAGCAGTTAGCTACTGTTTGTTTCTGAGAGTTAATATATATATATATATATATATATATATATATATATATATATATATATATATATAATTGTGGATTAGGTATTTACCACCTAGTAAAAAGTTAGTTTGAGTTTGACCATGTTGTCTTTGGTTTATTCTTCTGGTTATATTTGAACTAATTTGTTACTAGGTGCGCAATACCTAATACACAGTGACTAGATGAATAGCTTTTTCTACTGTATCCATTGCCTAATTTATACTGACAAATCATCACTGTCATCATCATGCACAGCCATAAAAATCCAATAGTAGCTAATGTTTAACCGCTATATAACCATAAGAAACAAAAAAGCAAGAAAAATTTATAATAAATAACGACAAAAATAATTTATGAACAATTTATTATTGAGATTTATGAGAGAGAGCACCTAGATACCATGAGTATATTTATCTAGATAACACACAGAAGTGAGATAAACTAAATCTCTACACAAGACCAATATGGCCAAGTCAGCATTAAGGTAAGGCGACATCGGAAATATAACTTCCTTGACGTTCTCATTGTATCACGTAATAAATAGTTTTGTATCGTTCATGGCTATATGTGGACTATCAAAGAGCACTAGGTCGCCCATTCCTAGGGAGGACGGTTTGTGTTCGGAGGTTTCCTACTCTTAGATACTCTGCCAACCAAGGGTGATGAGCACTACCTGCTCAGATGCCAGTGGCCAAAGTTTCCTTCAATAGACGAAACCTACTTTCACATTTGGCACGCCTGCTCCTATTCCTTTATTACACATTTAACACTAAGTGTTACTGCCTAGTTGAGCCAAACTCGAAGTTTCATATGAAACGGGATTATGGCTATGTTCCATTAGACATGGCCTGGTTCATGCTACCATTCCCGGGTTGACTAGCTTGTACCTGCCGGTTGTCAGGCCGGAATTTCTATGGCTATGGCCATATATACTGACAAATGTTGTAAATAATGGGGCTGCTGTTTACATCAAGATCGAAACCTTGGTTTAAATAACTATTGTCATCGCCCGCGCCACCAATTTTCGTTTAATTTTATAAATTTTAAATTCAATTTCACTTCCATAAATCGCGTGGAGTCTGGTGTACAACGACAGGTTGTGGGTTTCTTGTTCGAACTTTAGGTCTAAAGAGATAACATATAGGCTCCATTTAAGGGAAAAGCTAACCAAGAAGAAATAGTTAGTATATAACTGAAAATTGTGTGTTGTAACGTGCGGCAGTTTTTCGCAGTGGTTAGAGCAGCAGATTCCTAAGCAGACGTGCTTAGGTTCAAGCCCTGTCCGGTATATTTCTGGATATTCAGTGAAGAGTTCCCAAAAAAGAATGAAACCGGTCTAGTGGATGAATTACCTTTTCTACATTATTCAATGCTTAGTTTATAATAACAAATGTATATAAATACTGTGACTGGCATTTACAAACAGTATTACCTGCATTGTGCATAGTGGAACTTATCTTGGACCAAAGTAAATTCGGATTTGCTGATGTTGCCTTGCCTGAATGCTAACTTGGCCATAATGGTGTTGTGGAGAGGTTTAGTTTGCCTCATTTCTGTGAGTTATCCTGATAAATTTACTCATTGTAACTAGGTATTCTCTCTATATCGTAAATGTCACTAATAATTTAAACAATAATTAAACAATAATTGATTGCGCGGGTGGTGGTAACAATTCTTTAAATCAAGTTCGCATGCTTGAAGTAAACACCAATCCCATTGTATTTAACCAGTCATCGAACAACATAACAAAACTACCGCCAGCTGCAACGCACTGACGCGTTTCGACCTTCCATGATCATCGTCAGAGTACGACGGCAAACTGACTATCAAGGATCAAACCGCATTGCATATATATGGAAAGCAAGAAAAGGAAGTCTATTTACTTTGTGCATAACAGAGATCAGCGGGACCAAGTGGAACAACAAAACTGTTACCTGACTTGTGCTGTGACTAACACAGACTGAGTTCAAGGTATTTTGCTCTGTGAATATATTTCGAATTCCGTTCCCGGAATCATTTGGTGGTCTAGTGTTATTTTGACAAGAAGAATGCTTGTTCTCTTTTCATATCGTCAGGATAACCGATGTTATTAATGGTCCACTCGCAAATGTTACACCTATTATTATTTCTGTTGTTATTTATATATTTTTTCGCTTTTTGTGGTTATATGGCAGTGAAATATTTTGTCATTTTTGATTTTGTTTGGCAGGACATGACGATGATGATGATGATGATGATGATGATGATGATGATGATGATGATGATGATGATGATGTTGATGATGATGATGGTATTTAGATCAAGTTCGCAAGCTTGATTTAAATAATTTTTATTACTCCCCGCGCAACCAACGTTGGTTTAATTTTAACGTATGATCAAATAATAATACACTTTCATATGCGTCCACAATTTAATTAAATTATGTATGAATTGTAATTACTAAATACGGGGGAAATTTTAATCTTCCTTTTAACTCAAGGACTATATCGAGCTCAAATTAAACACGCTTGTATCCAGTAAAAATTGTAAGTAATTAATTAAAGTGAAGAGTTTTAAAGATAAACGAAAAAGGCTGTTCTAAAAAAAGGACATTATTAACAAAAATGAAGACTATTCTTCAGTTAGCATTATGAACACTAATACAAAATGAGTGCCACACTAAATATATAGTTCGTAAATATCTCTAAGACAAGTCGTGCTTCATATATATACATATACATACATTCTTATGTGCATACATACATATTTATGAAACCTGACAGAAATTTAAATAAACATCACCTCCCCAGATTCATTATGTTCATTTTATAATGATAGCTCGAGACTGGAAAACTTGATTGATTGATTACTGAAAAGAATGGCCACTAAACACAAGATTGTACAATACGTAGAAACGTGTGAAATTGGCGATGTATGTGAATTAGGCGAGACATTGTGTGGCCGGCAGCCGTTTTTGCTACTACTATGGATGTAATTGTCTAGCTGACGGATTTCTCTTACGTATTATTTAGAAATTCGTCTTTATATTAGTAACACACTGCATTACATCAGCATAATAGTGTAGTGCTTCGCTGCCGCATAATCATTGCATTCATTGTTATATATGGTCTACAAACGAACATTAGGTCATCCATTCCATGTGACGGATTGGAACTGTTATTCTGATCTCTTATTTTAACCTTCCTGGTATGAAAAACGCTAAAGATAACCCAACGATAAGTTCTATTCTGCATTAATGAATTTCTAATGACAACTATATATATATATATAAATTTTGGGTTTTCAATTTATATAAAACAACAAGCACCTAACCTTAATATTCAAAAGTTTCATCAACGTGATATTCTTATCGACTGGCCAAGAATAACAAAATTCAACAAAAATCTACTAGTATCCAGCCAAGAACAAACAGGCCCTCGACTAGAATCAACAAACGTACAATCGGATTGACAACAAACTGGAGTGGAAATAACAGAGGCGCATACGATGACAGAAGTCTCCAAACAATGTGAGCGTTTAACACTGCAATCCACACTGGCGCTGTTACCATGTGGAAACGACAACTTTGCGCAACAAGGTGAAACGATCAACTACACTGGGAAAAATAGCACTCGTACATGTAACAGTGAACAATGCGCACAAATGGTTAGTTCTCAAGCCATCAAAACAATAATGACCAGATCTCAAACATCACTTTGCAATACTGCGAGAATGACCTTTACATGCAAAGACGCATACACACATGCACAAACGCATACACACTCACCAACTAGCCAAAACAAGAAACATAAGTAAAAACGAGTCAGATTTGTTAGCACTAGCATAATCAATTGAAAACCCAAAATGTATAAATATGTATGATTGTATAAGAGATGATTAGTATTCACGAAATAAATGGCCTTTATCAACTTTGTTATTTGTGTTTTCCTAATTATAAGAATATATATATATATATATATATATATATATATATATAAATTTTGGGTTTCAATTTATATATAACAACAAGCACCTAACCTTAATATTCAAAAGTTTCATCAACATGATATTCTTATCGACTGGCCAAGAATAACAAAATTCAACAACAATCTACTAGTATCCAGCCAAGAACAAACAGGCCCTCGACTAGAATCAACAAACATACAATCGGATTGGCAACAAACTGAAGTGGAAATAACAGAGGCGCATATGGTGACAGAAGTTTCCAAACAATATGAGCGTTTAACACTGCAATCCACACTGGCGCTGTTACCATGTAGAAATTATAAATTTGCGCAACAAGGTGAAACGATCAACTACACTGGGAAAAATAGCACTCGTACATGTAACAGTGAACAATGCGCACAAATGGTTAATTCTCAAACCATCAAAACAATAATGACCAGATCTCAGACATCACTTTGCAATATTGCTATAATGACCTTTACATGCAAACACGCACACACACAAACACAAGCGCATACACACCTACTAACCAGCCAAGACAAGAAACAGAAGTAAAAGCGAGTCAGATTTTTTACTACTAGCATAATCAATTGAAAACCCAAAATGTATAGCCATGATTGCTATAAGAGATGATTAGTATTCACGAAAATATATATATATATATATATATATATATATATATATATATATATATATATATATAGAGTATATTTTATGGCTCGATTTTTATTATTTATGCTGCCAGTGAAAACTAAACATTGCTTAAGGTAGCAAAGTTTGCAGTAGAGGTGGCGCAGTGGTATGACTGCAAGATTCAGAGGGAATTGTGCTTCGTTGCGAGCTCAGCGCGCGAAAAATTCTGGCGAGTACTTGGTGAGTTCCGAGTAAGGTCAAGAGCGCTTTACTTGATGAATTTACTTGGCTACCTTAAGCGACGTTCAGTTTACACTGACGAAATACATGTCAAAATCCTTTTATTGAACTTCAATTGAATATTATCTTTCCAGATGGCATGTTGTCTGTTTTACAATGACTGGTCGAGTGTGGCTGTTTGCAACCTTATGTTGAAGAAATGCCAAATAGATTGGCAAATGACTGAAAAGTGTGTATAGTATGTAGCAGTGGCGGAGTAGGCTCATAAATAAATTTGCCCCGGTTCGAGCCGCGGTAAAGGTAAATTCTGACAATTACTTAACGTTAAACGAACATTGGTTGCGCGGGCGGTGATAACAATTATTGTAATCAAGGTTGCGATCTTGATATAAGCACCTGACCCATTAATTACTTACATATGTCAGTATAAACTAAGAATTATATGGTGTAGAAATGGAAATTCATCCAGTAGATTGGTTTCGTCCTTATTGGGAATTCATCAAGTACGGGCAGAATTTGCCGCGGATGGGGCTCGAACCAGCGCACGTGTGCTTCGGAATGTGGTGCTCTAACCACCGAGCTACCATGCCGCACACTACACTACACACGCTTTTCAGTTATGTACTAAATAATGTGGCTTTGTTAGTCTATTTTTTTTAGTTGGAGATCATATGGCATCCATTTAGACCCAAAGTTCCAACTAACCATCCCTAATTTGTCATTACTGATCAGACACCACACTACCTAGGGAAGTGATATTGAAATGAACATTTATATAATTAAACGAATATTGGTTGCGCGGGCGGTGACAACAATTATTATAATCAAGGTTACGATTTTGATATAAGCACTTGACCCATTAATTACTTCTATATGTCAGTATAAACTAAGAATTTTAGTGTAGAAAAGGCAATTCATCCAGTAGACTGGTTTCGTCCTTATTGAGAATTCATCAAGTACGGGCAGAATTTGCCGTGGATGGGCTCGAACCAGGGCACGTGTGCTTCGGAATCTGGTGCTCTAACCACTGAGCCACCCTGCCGCACACTACACTACACGCTTTTCAGTTATGTACTAAATAATGTGGCTTTGTTAGTCTATTTTTTAGTTGGAGATCATATAGCATCCCTTTTAGACCCAAAGTTCCAACTAACCATCCCCAATCTGTCATTACTGAACAGACACAACACTACATGGGGAAGTGAAATTGAAATGAACATTTATATAATTAAACGAATATTGGTTGCGCGGGCGGTGATAACAATTATTATAATCAAGGTTACGATTTTGATATAAGCACTTGACCCATTAATTACTTACATATGTCAGTATAAACTAAGAATTTTAGTGTAGAAAAGGCAATTCATCCAGTAGACTGGTTTCGTCCTTATTGGGAACTCATCAAGTACTGGCCAGAAAGTACGAACGTGTTCCGAATAAGAACAAAAACGGTCTACTTGATGAATTGCCTTTTCTACCGTAAGCAATATTTAGTTTATATTGTCGATGTCGATATATATATGTATATATATATATATATATATATATATATATATATATATATATATATATATATATATATTGATAATTGTTTGCTGTTGGATGCAAACGATTGACTTTGTCTATTTCACATAAGAAATCTCCAAACTATACGGCGCTCAGTGAAATATTCGAATGCACTTATACTTTTTAAGCAAGTCAAGATCCCTACTATAATAATTTTAGTGACATTAAGATTAATTTTAAAGCGTGATTTTCGTATGATCGCGAGAGTAAACATAAAAATATTTGTAGAATAGAAAAATCAAATTTTTTATAGGTGGTGATTTTAGATAGTTTCCAAAAGGAACCTATTATTTGACAAGATGCATCTTTGCTCAACTTAGTCATTCATGGTTTAGATTATGAGTGAAAGTTGTTAATTTAAATTTTATAAATATTTAGTATGATGAAGCATAACTATTACCGAAATAAAAACTGTCCGACAGAGCATTTTATCATCCAGATCTCGACTTTACGGACATATTCGACTATGTCTGTAGTGAAATGAGATATTCAGAAGATGATTAAATTCGTTTTCTAGTTTATGTTATTATCTAACAAACCGGGAACAAAAACATTTAGGATGCTGTACACACAACGCCTCAGCTTATGTGCAAATATCTTGTTTTTTCGGATAAAAAAGAATGTGGCAACTAGCATCTTCTGTTATGTACATTTTTTTCATTTTTGGCTTTGAAAAATCTATGGAAATCCGCCTGGTTTTTGTAAACACTAAATTTAGCTTTTGCGGAATTGTTATCCACTTTGTTAGCTATGCTTGGTATAAATGCTCAGATTTACTTTTTCACCAATCGGTCTTTCCTTTCAGGTTCCGCCTTGACCAGCTATTGCATATGTAGCAATGAACCATTTTGCACTGATAGATGCCAGAGTTGATCCTTTGCGTTGTCTCCTATGGTTAATTTCTTACTATTTTCCTTTATAGTCACTTCAGCATTTTGCTGATGCGAAATGGACATTGTTAAGTTTTTTTCTATCTCGCAATGGAATATGCTATATTCTGAGACTGGTTAAGAAATGGGATTCTTGTCCTTAAACCTGGCTTATTCATTTTTGTTTCCCCTCCTTCGAACGACGTAATCATTGATTTTTAAAGCTTGGCACAGTGCTATCATCATACCGCGTGGTGTTTCGTGATTTGTTAAAAGTATAAACTAATAAGGCAGTCAGATTAGTGAACATCGAGTGATCAAAATTAAACAATCCAGAAATTCGCAGATTCGCACATATAAATCACACTGACGTAAATTTGTTTCCCTCTAAATTTATGCCATAAGTACGTTGTAACTTGCCATTTCTTTTCCCAACATGAACGAGGTGGTGACTGGTTTAAATAAGCTTCTAACGCCTCTCACCCATACAGTGATGGAATCTTAGTTAGAGTTTAGTTAAGGAATTGGATGCGAAGATATCATTTATAAATGAAATCCATACTTAAATGCAAAAATACATGATAATAAATATGCTCATATGCATACATGAATATATAAACACATACATACATACATACATACATGCATGCATAAATAGATACGCTTTCATTCACAAATACATAAAATCCTACATGATATCGTATATACATGTGCATGCTTAAATTTATGCATACAAGCGTACATAGTTGGATGTGTCCTCAGATAGTTGACTCCGAATGAGCCTAGATCCGTAGTGTCAAATTAATCTACCCTTGTTCCTGGATCACTTGCTGAAATATGATGCACTGTGTGTATAATTGCAATTATTCTGCTTTTGTACCAAGTATGTAGCCTCGCAAGTTCTTCTCCTTTCGTTCCCTGGAGGCCGTGTTTTTTAGGCTGGTAAAGGATTATAGGAAAATTGGCGCACATTGAACCCATCTGTCATTATTTTATCTATTATTTTGTATCTATGTAGTAATTGTGTTGTGTATCTACGTTTAGTAACACGTTGGTATATATGGGGGCTTGTCCTGATGTTCGCTTTTCCGCTTTTTTGGAAGCCTTCTTCACATGACTGTTGTTTACTTCCTTTAAACGAACATTGGTTGCGCGGGTGGTGATAACAATTATTATAATTAAGGTTGCGGTCTTGATATAAATACCTGACCCATTAATTACTTACATATGTCAGTATAAACTAAGAATTGTATAGATGAATTGCCTTTTCTACACTATATAATTCTTAGTTTATACTGACATGTGTAAGTAATTAATGGGTCAGGTGTTTATATCAAGACCGCAACCTTGATTATAATAATAGTTTACTTTCTTTGTATACTTTTTTTATGTTTTTAATGAATTCATTACCTTTTTGGTTTCTCTGATGGTGATGGTTTAGTTTTCTGTGTTTTCTGTACTCATTTGCTTAGTTTTATATTTTTCTATAAAGCTTAATAAATTTACCACAAGTATTGTTCATTTTCTGTAGTTTTTTTGAGAAACAACTGAAACGCATTATATTTGGTTGATAAATAGTCTCGTCGATTGACCTAATTTATCTCAAAATGGGCTTTTATTACGGCTTTGTCCTTCTCCTGTTTGTGATAATTTATTCAATTTTTTTATTCTGCTTTATATTGATCTATTTTTTCTTTATACCTTTTTTGCATGTTTTCACTTATTTGGGTTTTCTTACTATAGTGTCCTCGCTGAACATTGTTTTGGAAGTTATCGGAATGTGTAAATATATCTATCAACCTTTTGGCTTTAACAAGAATTTGTAATACCATAGATTCACCTGTTCGTATTTATATTCAGGGGATGTTCTGTATTTTTTATCAAGGTCACTTTGAAGCATGTTAGTCTTAAGGTTAAATCACCATTGGTTTTGAGCCTGACCTCATGTGGTCTGAAGATATTCCAACCAGTTTCATTTATCTATCAAGCAAGTTTCTTAATTATTATTATTATCATAAAATTAAAAAATACATTCATAAAACTATCATCAAGGTTCTGCTCGCAGTATGCACAAGTGATCTACTTGGCTGCCAAAATAACTAATTCAATTTTTGTCGCAAATTCTAAAAATAACTTATTTATGTCATTTTTGTTACGAAAAGCTAACATGCATTTATGTATTAAGCAAAAACTATAATATTCTTAGATAGGATCCTATTACGGTATTTTAGTCTAATATATATATATATATATATATATATATATATATATATATATATATATATCATGAACAGCCATACAAAGCCAAAATTAATTAATGTTTCACTGCCATATATCCGTAGGAAGCAAAACAACAAAATTATAAATAACGACAAAATTTATAATTTAGGCACACAAATTGTTTGTGAGATTTACGAGAGATTGAAAGAGAAAGAAGGAGGTTACCTAGTTACTATGAGTATATTGATCAAGATAACTCACAAAGTGAGGCAAACTAAACCTCTAAACAACGCCATTATGACCAAGTCTGCTTTAAGGCAAGGCAACATCAGCAATATCGCTCCTTGCGGATTTCACTCTATCACGTCATAAGCCAAACCTTGAAGCTAACTTTGCTCTACTAGGCAAAGAAAGTTACGAAAATAATTTTACTAGACATTGACAACAAGATCGCCACTGAGCTCGATTCTACGCCATATCGCGAAGGGTTTATAACCAAGAACTATGATGCGCATGTGGACCCCATCCAGGCAGACGAGTGGGTTCTATACTTCCCAATTTGGATGTAAGTGACTTCAACTGTTTCTGTCATGTAAAATCTGTTTGTTACGCCAATCTGGTGCTGGATGAGAGGAAACAGCTCTACTGGGCAATCGAATTGAAGCCATAAGCAAAACGTGACCGAGCCAACGAGGTTGATGGTGCCTTATTTGTTTTTCTAATGAGGAGCACTTGTTGGCAGATCTAAAAATACGTCTGCGGATGTCAACGTAGGTTATTCGTTGTTGGTATCCAACATGTACTATGCTTCTCAATCTACTATGGTCGAATGACTGTTAGCATCTAAAATCGTCAACTCTAAGAGTCCAAATTTGCCGATAGTTTAGTAAAACTGCGCGTACGGAAACATTGTAAACACGACCTTTAAGGCAGAGTAAAATAATTGCGTTTCTCCATAAATGGCGAAGGTTCGAGAAAGCTACTCTAGCTTTTGCGATTCTCAATCTCACCTCGTCAGAAATATTGCCTAAGTTATTGATAGAGCTCCCAAGATGTGTAAACCTGTCAACTATGTGTTGGAGTGAGTGGTGGTCGATCCTGTAAAATTATCCTACATATAGAGGGCGAAAATTTCATACCGAGAGACGGAACAACGTATGCTGATTGATTCAAGATGGCCTGAACAGAATCTCGATTGTAGAATAATGGTGCGCTATAGTCTGCATAATCAAGATGGAGTAGTTTATCGCCCGGGAGAGCTTCAACACCCGCATCCTGAATGTGTTGAAAAGTGGTGTTCATAATAGCATCGATTACAAATTAAACAGAATGGGGAAAGTGGACAGCTTTGACGAACACCATTGCTGGTTGCACAGTGCCTTCTCTGTTATTTCTATTTCGATGTCTGATTTAAAACCAGTTAAATTTGATGACGTGTAAAGTATATTTCTGAATGTTAAGGCAAAGGATATGGCCGACTTCCGCTGTCATGATCTAAATAGCTTTTTAGATTGATGCATTCACTCTTTTTTTGTATACAACTGTTAACCAAGCTTCAAGCACCGCTACTCAGACTCAAAATGGTTTAGCCGACCATTTCTATCCTTCCGCTTCTTGGTATACCCGCACCGTCGCCTCTAGTGAAGTAACGGCAATTTTTACGGCTGTGGTACTGTTTGATAAATTCTTTCACAGATTTGGTTACTTGATCAAACGTGCCGTATGCTCACCGAGTTACTAATTTTAACAAAATTCTTTAGAAACCTAGTGGAAAACAGGGTCCATTTGTTGGGTCTAGTTAATAATACTTTATTGGCTTGTGTTTCTCAAATCCTTTCGTATGAGACGTTGGTATTTACTATTTTTAGTTTTGAGAGATTTGAGATTTAATGCCTAATTAGTAGTTTTTCATGTACAAAATATTTTTCCATTAAACACGTCACTTTCTAACGAGACACATGCAGAGAATATAAAAATTATTCTTCCCTTAAAAACATTTGTCATTCCAATGGTGTTCTAGAAGCATATTATTATTCGAAAATCAGAAATTTTCGGTTGGTTAGAAGAGCACGCTCCTGCTTTTAATGTATAACTTATATTCAATTATCATAACATACCTTATTTAAGTTATGGTATGATTACCCGTAATTAAATTGCTTAGCCGAGCGAAAACAATTTATCCAGCCGGCTCCTTTTCCTGCTTTTGTGCCCAATATCATTCATAATTTTCCAGATAAAACATTTCCTCGTAGAAAATCATTTACTTATTGAAGTGAACGTTTTAATTGGAATTTATAAATTCGTGTATGTGTAGCGAGGTTTAAATTCTGATACTAGGGTTTCAAATGCGAATTGTGAACTTTGTACTAAACTAGAACAATTTTAGTAAGAATCTACACGATCCTATTATTTGTTCTTATGCATTGTTACTTAAATGGTGTGTATATATATGATGGACAAATGAATTTGATAAAACTTGGAATATAGAAAGTGGAAAGTAGATTATTGGTATACTTTTTTAGAAGAAAAACAATGCGCTCCAATTTAAATAACTTATTGATGGGGATCAGCGATATGTTGTTCGTTTAAATTTCAAATATATCTGATTTTACTGGTTATAATACAGTAGAGTATCGACCTTTCAATTTTGATTTATTTATGGGCTAACTACCTGTCTGACGATCTAAAATAAACATCTCCATTAAATCAGTCTTCGACATTGTGCGCCAACATATCAATGTTCATTGTGGACCAAACTATGAAAGTACTATTTACTAGTTTGAATACTTTGCCTAAAATCTAAATTAATTCGAATAGGAACGACTATCTTCATAATTTCTGTATCATTTTTCATGACGCATTGATATGCTATTAGTGGTTTAGTTAACAGATGACTTAGTGGTTAATACTAGTCAGGTTTGGTTGCATTTTCAATCTAAAAGTCTGAAAATTAATTATTTGGCAAATGCGTCAGATGAGGTAAATTTACAGCTTATCTGACAGATATCAGTGACACAATTAATATTTTTAGGATAGTCGGCTTCAGACATCTAAACCTGAGGAAAATTATGATAGAAGTATAATTGTTATTTGGTTCGTAGAATTTAATGACATATATGGTCCAAAGCTCAATTTAGCATAATATTTAGTAAGACGACAGTTCTTGTTCCGCTTCTAGGCTAGTAGAAATAATATTTTATTTTTTCTGATATTTCGATACTGCGATCATTAATGATTCTCGTGGTTACTACTCAAGGATTTTCCAATTTGAGTCCGTTGTTTTTTCCAATTAAGGTCCTTTGTTGCAAGAGCACAGCGAACAGGTCGCTTTTTTATAGACTTATTAGCTATATATTTCGAACGAGTTTATATAATCGAGTTTACGTCCATGTGTTCAATATTTCATTGCACATAGGTCTATATGTGTGCATATGCTTATTTCCGGTTATTCTTTCTTTTTTGTGCTTAGGTCTGCTTTTTGGCTTGTCTATCAAATTCAATAGTTCGACTGCGCTTTTCTCCAGAGTTGACCCGTTTTCGCAAGCAGGTGAATGTAGGAAATGGCAGCTTTCCAGGAAAATACTTCTCAGATGACATGACTACTACACTGGGCCGAACTGGTACAATGGGAAATCCTAATAATGGAGTTTACGGCAGCCATGGGTTCATGGGCAATGGAACAATGTGTGGCACAGAACCATCAATTGAATATCTACTACAAACAATGACATCATCGAATGCGCAGTGAATCACAAACAAATCGATTACAACCGACTAGTAAAAGCATAAAACGTCATTCGAAATAATTTCTTAGATAGAACACACACGCACATATATCCACTCTTTCTCACGTCCCTTCTTATATATATATGATTGTTAATTGGCTGAATTGGAGACAAAATTTATTACATGGAAAGGCTTCCTTGTATTGATAAATCAACACAGAATAGTTACAATTCGATTAGGTAACTTTTCCTTACCTGAACAACTTGACGTTTCTTTTGTTTAGTTTTTAATGCTTATGTTAATATCCTGTGTTTTTATGAAATTGGTTCTGCTGCTTTGGTTCTTCCATAAAAACGTTTTGTCCTTAAACGATAAATACATGCCAGAGTAGGCTAGTTGTTTAATATTTTGTATTTTAGAAAATGCCCGTATTTTGAAATTGTTTTCCAATTGAGACCGGCAGATACAATACGTTGTACGTGGGCGGTTCCTATTTCCGGATAAATGACTAACATAAACGTCTGTAATATATTTTTCCTTCCTTTGGACAAAATGAAATCTGCTATTGGTGTAATACACCAGCTTTTTGTTTCAGTCTCTTTATTTATTTTACCGAGGAGTGAATACTTAAATGACATAAAATCTTGGGCAACAAATTTCTAAAACTAGCGATCATCGATTAAAGTCTACCTGTCAGTTAGATTTGAGAGTTTAAAGTATGTTTTAGGTTAATTTTTTCATTTTTTTAGTTTGTAATATTAGTTTTTTCTAGCTTTTTTCACGTGGTCTTTACTGCTACATTTAAATGTATTACGTCTAAACTAGTGTATTTCCCTCGCTTGGCAACAATGTGCACAAGCCTATGGTGTTTTACTTTTTATAGTGTATAACTAAAACTGGCTAGTCTTGTTGAGGTTAAGTTTGTCTTGGTCTTTAGTCTGTTTGACCGATAATTCTGAAAGCGGACAGTGATTGACATTGAATCGTTAAGCTCTTTTATTAGCATGACGCAGCCAATCGCGCATTTACTCTCTGCACAGTTTTTGTAAATCTACTTTACCTTGTTACGCGGTAGCAGGAATTAGAATATTTAGAAAAATGAAAAGATTATTTTAAGTACCTAGTACAGTTGGATGGGCATTTTGTAAGCTAACTGAGTTAAAACGCTGTACTTGGGAATAAATTTTTGTCAAGCATAAATTCGTAACGTATCTACATTAGGCGTTTTGAAAGTCAACTTTCCACATAAAATGTAAATTTAATGAAATAGGTTTGGAAAAAAGTTCGAATTTGAGATCCAATCCTCGTGGTGCACCGGAGTTGCAAATAAAACGTGTAGTGAAAAATGTGCTGAAGGAAGTTATAGACTAATTAAATTAAATCCTTTGGCTGAGACATTCTATATTGCCCGATATACACTAGAACACTGAAGATGCTTGTAAAAGTCTGAATTCTAAAAACTAGTGTCACTGTCGATTTTCTAAACTTTGTAAATTGGTTTCGTAATGTTCCTGCTTGGTTAGAAGGCAGTAGTTTTATATTAAAAATCAATTTAAATATTTAACGTAGATTTAGCTGTTTTTAGCCACTAGTTTATATCGGTATGTATACCTTACTCATAGGTTCACTACAGGAAATTTTATGTGCTTTGATCATGCCTGGAGCAGCCGGATTACTGTCCAGATATGACGAGCGGCTTTTTGTTCAATTGTAACAGAATAGCCTCGTACAGTATTGTTTACAAGCGTTGAAGACATGATTTTATTAAACTTTCCATATATAAATTAAACAGCAATAAATACAGACAGACATAGATATCTAAATGTACTGCATAAAGAGTCCCAGAAAAGCGTTGAGCCGAACACACCAGACTTCCGTACTTGATAATTTTAAGAACGATATCGCTCCTCTGCTGGTTCGTTATGTCAAAATTGAGGAGACTTCTGTTCCGATACATTGGACGCAACGTCGCCAATCTCTGGCTTTATCTTCGTTTCGTTGATGTATTTTTGCGTGATAATCAATGCCAGATCTCCAAAGAATGGTTTTAAGCACTTTTTTAAAGTAGAGATGTAATTTTATAATTTTAATGTATGTAAGGCTTAATATAACTCTGCAAGTAGGGAATGGCCAGGACTCTGTAGTCACGATGTACATGCTATTTGAAAATATTCAGGAAGAATAAACTGACCTTTTATCAAGATTATGCTGTTGTTTATTCATGCATCAAATTTATGCGTATTAGTGAATTTAGTGCAACGCTTTATTAATTCTGTTTACAGGGTGCTTTATTTTTATACCTTACAATGAAGATTATTGATTTTGAAAATATTACATTAAAAAATATGTACACATTAACATTTTAGAGCTTATTTAATACTATATCGAGGCTTTCCCGCGAGCATTTGTATTTGATTCTTTTTGATTTTCCATTCGTTTAATTTCAAGCGGAAGCAACATGAGTGTTATGTATTTAAAATTAGTTTTTACCCTATGAATCGTTTCGTAGTAGACTCATTTCCATTCTCTTCTCCATGGGTGGCACAAGAAATCTATTCGGAGTCAATTTTATAGCACACTGCGTCTATGTATTTTGCAGGTATTTGTTAACTGTTATCTAATAAATTCTTCTATACAAAGTTTTATTTAATCGGCGATATTAAAATAATGTTTTAGTACTATGAGTGGTTTCAACCGTATTGAAATGGTCTCGTCATATATTTGTACTTACCTTTCAAACGATCCATCTATTGACTGTTCTTGATAAATGCTGCAGACTTTTTGAATGGTTATGGTGTTCTCGTGCTGTAAATTTTAGAGAAAAATAATTTTAAACTTGTTGTTGATCAGCAAATGTTTATCGATCAATTGTTATGTCGTCAAGGCAAGCGTGATCAGCTTTATTCAGCAGTGGACATTTTTTGTTTAATGATTAGTGACAGATTCGATGCAATCGTGGCAGACACGGGGTAGTTTGTTTCGATTTCTGAGGGGAAATTTGATTACTAGCGCCTTAAAAGCAGTTGCTTTTATGCAAATCGCACTCGCCAGTCTTTGGTTGTATATCATTGAAAAAACGAAAAATCTGAATTTAAATAATCCGACCTGTTCTATCTTACGTCTCAGACATAATTAGGAATATTACGTGGTCTAGGAGCATCATTCTTATAATTCTGATTTCAAAATGTTTCTGATGATGCTGTTGAAGATGGTCTATGCGACAGCATTGCTCTCGCGGAACGGCTTTGATGCCTACATCTAATGATATGCTCTGTTCGAACTGTGATCGTTGAGCATTTCTCTGAAACCGGTGTGATAATATTTATTTACGATATTCAATCGTACTTTTCTGTTGCATTTTGTAAAAAAAACCATGCAAGCTATGTCGGATGCCCCAATATTCTTCAAGGGTTGGACTTGTTAAAAATGAGTATACATGAATTTCAAAATGACTAAATGTGAACTTGTTAAGATTTTTTTTATTATATATGCCACTTGTGCGCTTAATTTGAGTTTTCAATGGCAAGTTATTAAATGTGTCTAGTTCATACAGATATAACCATATCTGTAGCATTTATAAGAAGACATTGTGCCAAATTATCAGCTTTTATGCGTATCACTAAATTAACTTGATCTATTCGCTCAGTTGATTGTCACCAAGGATTCAGTAAGTTTGGCTACATGTTTACATCATGATAGTTAATTATACTGCCTTATAACGCCATAGGCTTTATGTGGTATACATTTCCGCCTATTCAATATCTGAATTTCCTAGCCGCGATCGAACATAGGAATAAGTTATTTAACTAAATCAATCTGTAATTCAACTTATCGATTATTTTGTTATCATTCTGGCTATTTTTTCTTCGTCGTTGGAGTTTGATTCGTGTTCATCGTCTATATATATATATATATATATATATATATATATATATATATATATATATATATATATATGAAAGAATAGTCTGGTTTTACCTATATTTATTCAGCTTTCTTTGACAGAAACTGTCAGATGCCAATGTAGGAAACAATTTTTATTTAAAATAATTCCGTTTAAAAAACGTGTGCTCACATAACATCGTCAAATAATTGTTTACATTCCATTTATTTTTCTGAGTTATATTCGTAACGTTTTAGTTTACTTTATGCATTAAATCGATCATCCAACGAGTAAATTCATTGTGAAATTTATTCAATTAAAATAACTTTATTCAGGAATAAGGCGATTTTTCCCGTATTTATTGTTTTCTTTTACATTTAGATGATAATTTGCAAAATTTTTGCGTTACTAACTGTACATTAAGCTATTATAATTGGTTATTAATAGATAATTTCTACAAATCAGAGTGAAATACTCTGAGAGAAACCTGTTCATTGCATAATAATTAAACATTCAGGTGAGTGTTGTCGCTGTTTGGAATTTTAATTATATTTCAATTTTTCCACTAATAAATCCTGTGTCCAAGCGATCCTAATCATTTATCGATTTATATATATATATATATATATATATATATATATATATATATATATATATATATATAGTTGACTTAACTGTAAAATGGTTTAAGATAGCGAATGAAATCTGTCTGTAATACCATTCTTTTGCTCATTGTAAGCAGCCTCCAAGAAGTGACTCATGGTCTTGAGGATGGTATGCGTTTATATAATTCATACTATCACATTCTTTTTCACTATATATATATATATATATATATATATATATATATATATATATGAAGTATTATGCTATGCATTATTTATATCGGCAACATATATTTATTAAAATCCTGCCAGTTTATTTCTAAGTTATCGCTTCAGGAGTTGTGGTCTATGCCTTCTCTTGGCAGATAGATTGTTAATTTGAACTTTGGTCAACAGCGTTACCCACGAGTATCCATCTGAATGATAGTATGACAGAAGAACATTAGTTTGTATTAAGCTGAAATTTGAAATCCATGCGCCGCTTGTGAAGCACAGGTGGTGTGTTGCATGACTGAACTAGATGTTTAGCTTTTAGTGACACCATGTAAATGATTCTGTCCTTCATCATAATTTTTTTTTTTATTTATATATACATGTGTGCTTATTTGTTCTTCGTTTCTTGTGTAATGTTTAGTACGCTCATTTTCGTATTAACGAAGATGGCAATTTAGGCTAAAATATATACATAAAATTGGCTATACTGTTATTTGAATTCGAAGTAACTGACGCAATCTACCTTTTGCTTACCGTTTTTAACCAGCCTAAGCATCTCGTTATCGAATTTATGTTGATATTTAATTAAATACTAAAAACGTTTAGCTGCTTGGTGCGCACTGATAGGCTAAAACGTGCTGAGCTTTTTAAAATCGTTTAAATTAAATATACTACTGGTTTCTATAATTGTTTCAGATACAAACTACCCATTAAGAGTCACATATAAAACTTTTATAGCTTTTGACTAAATATATTCTTTATTGCGCTGAACGAAAGCAATGTTTAACAAAAAACCATTGGTCTAAACCTAAAATTGCGTTAAGGTTGTTTGTTGCATGGTGTAGGATATTGGCTAAAGTGCTTACAAATTCGTAGTTCACACGTTCAAAACAACTACAGCTTTTCTTTGAGAAGAACGAAAACGTGGATTGCTTGATGGATTGATTTTGTTCCCCCGTGCATTGTTTTAGTGATACGAACAATGTGCTACTTGAAATCCCATCACAGTATATTTGCATCTTACCGTATATATATATATATATATATATATATATATATTATTAGGAATAAAAAACAATAATACTATATATATATATATATTTTTTTTTTTTTTTTAAAAAGAAAGTTCTGTGAAACCTTAAGTTCGTATGGGATTTAAACTTGCGTGTAGCGTATGGCATGGGTGATGTAGTTCGAGCCTCGTTCGCAGCAAATACTGGATATGCTTGATGAGTTCCCAATAAGAATTAAAATTGTCTACAGGATGAATTTCCTTTGCAACCTGATGCTATGTGTAGTTTGTACTGACAACATATATATTATCAAAATGCTGTCATTAGACTCAGATTCATATGTAAATATATATATATATATATATATATATATATATATATATGTGTGTGTGTGTGTTTGTGTGTGTAATGTATGTATGCTCTTGAAATATTATAGTAGGATTTGATTCTACACACAAAAACCTAGATGTTTATTCTCGGAATAAACAAAACATAGCAAAAGATAACAGACGATACTCATCTTTTCCTAATTAGGCACTCCTCTATAGAAGCCAGAATTGCCGCGATCGTGAATCAACCGACTGGCTATTTTTTGGATTTGAAGCTAGTTCTTTTCATGTTGGGACATGGATTTCAAATATATGCAAATTTATATGTAAAATCTAATTCGTTTAAATTGACAAGTTTTAAATAAAATTAATTTAGTATTTTATATTTATTGGGACTGAGTTTTACTGTTATTTTCATTTCTTGGTTGCTCACATTTTATGTCAAAGATTGTTTGAGCCTATATGACATATCTATGCGTACACGCATATATATATATATATATATATATATATATGACATCTTGTGTGTGTATTTAATTATTGTAAAACATTTATATGTTCGCTAAAATAAAACTTGTTTAATCTCCTTCACATATCAGTTGTCATTTTAAAGTCCAGTTTTATTATTTTTTAATGCACAAGACGTTCCGTTAAATTTGAGTGCTAATTTTTTTATGCGAAGATAAATTCTAAAGTTCTGTGCTATCATGTGAAATTTTTTTATATGAGCATTTTTTATTTTGTTTTTTTCATCACGACGTTTTAAATTTGATTTTATCCCGTTTTATGTAATGTGACAACAATACGTTTGCATAATTGATGTCTATGCTCCTGCAGTATTATTGTGCTTTAACACAGACAACGTTTACTCCAGAAAATTGAATCTTGAATTTGAATACCGAAGTGTCGCGTTGATTGACTGAGTTTACGGATTTTCCAACCTTTACAATGTACAATTTTTAATTTAATTTTTGCTGGAATTATTTTTATTTACCTAATTCAAATAAAAATTGCTCGTCAAAAGGTCTTGCTATATCATCACTAAATTTTTCTATGTGCTTAATTGTTTATTTCGTAACATGCTTTGTGTTGTTGCTTTTATGCTACCTTGGAATTACTATTCAGAGACTTCTACCGTAAAGCAAATGTTCCCGGTTTATTATGTTTGTAATCTATGCAAGTTTTAATTTTTTTTGTTTCTGAGTTTTTCGAACATTAAGAGAGTCTCGGTTTAATTGTGCAAAGAAAAATCTATTTTGAATTGTTGCATCAGTGCACAAAATTTGTTTGTTTAATAATAAAAAGAACATTTTTCTCGCAACTACCAAGAATATATGCATACATCTTTTTCCATGATGTGAAAAGTAAAATTAAAGGTCAACTGAGACGAAAGATATGCACACGTTAGTGTGAATCAATGATGTGATCACATTAACGCATGCGTTTCGCGTTTATTGTTGTATTGGCTTTGTTCTACCTGATGGTTCTTTACTTATCGCTACGATAGAATTCATACAGAAGCCGCATTGTAAATACCGCCTTGCCTTGCGGTTTACTTGATGTGCTATACGGAGGTCTTGGTACACCCAATGCCATATACCATGAAGGGGTGACCAGGTGTACCTTTATGGCAAACAGTGTTTGGACCATGTTCATGTTTTTGCGGCATTACATTATTTTTATTTGGTACTTTTGAGACACTGTTTATGATAATCAGTCTGTGTTGCTTAGGTAGGCCTTTCAATACAGGCTAGATCCACTGTCTTGAATAATGTTATATTGGTTGCAAGTTTTTTCATAATTCTGCGGCGGTTCGAAATCTGTCTACTCACTGCTGATGTAATTGCATATAGGGGGGAGGAAAGCTGAACAAACTTGTTTATATCTACGCACACTTCAAGCTCGCACACATTACTTAATGTATTGTTACCATCACCCGCGCATTCAATTATGATTTAATTATATTGCCTATAATTAAGTACGCATGTCTAATATGTAAGTGGAGACAGTAGTTGTAAATTTATCTGTTTTGTTAAGAATTCAAACAATTTTTGAAATTGTAATTGTGTTTCAGGTGTTGAGCACCTAGTTATAAACTAGTTCAAATTTTACCGTCCAATTGTCCCACATTCCTCACCAAAATATATGGTTGGTAATGTTTGTAATACCGGCTCCTACTGATATGTCGCCAGTAAGCACGAAACGAATGTGCACATGAGATTATACCTTCTGCTTATACTTCTGGTCATATTTGAAATTTGTTACTACGTGCGCAACACCTAATACACAATTGTATAAAGTTTAGGTCTCCGCAACAAACAATGTTATTTTTGAATTTTTTTAAAATTAGCTACTCATTTCTCACTTGGTTACTGTGGCGAATAGTCATTATTCAACATTCCTAGTTACTCTTCTTCATTCAAATTATATAGAATTTGGGCTATTTCACTAAAACGTTTTTGTTCTTGATATTTATTTTTTTAATTATCAGTTGGCATTTTAACACGAATCTACTTACTATAAATTTGTTTTCACTGTCTCGTCTATTACCGATTTAAGGATTTCTGGTAACAAATTTTACTGTTAGAAAATTTCTCGTTTTCACGAGATGCTGTTTTGAATTCCGCTTTCGTTATTTCTTAGCTTAACAATTAATCGCTTACTTGTATTCCAGTTTTATATACTAACATTGTAAAAACCCATAATTTGTAAATATTTGAATGATTATTTGAAATCAATCAATGAAACCACAGTTATTTCATCATCTGTATGGATTTTTATTGACTTATTTAAATGAAACCATCCGGATTGCAAATAACTGAATGCTTAATTTCGTTGAATTTTATATCTCATTTCAGAAGCGCGTTCTAATATCACGTATTCCAATATTTCAATACACGCTTTCTAGTCCCATTTTCATTAGACTAGCACGCTTTATCTCCGATAAAAGGAAAGCAGCGAAAACCAAGTTATAACATTGGAATAAGTTATATGAAATAGAAATTCATAAATGAGATCGAAAAATCAGCATTACACAATAAAGCTCAGGAGAAAACAAGGCATTCAAAGGCCACATTAATTCAGCCCACATTCGTTGCAACAGGGATAGTCTAATTTTTTAATATTGCTGGTCATAGATAGTAAATTAGTGTATGGTTTTTCGTATTGAACATACCTGTATACACCATCATCTGCGAGATGGCTAGTTGTTGGCCAAACTCTTGCCCTCAAATTTCGATATCATTAATAACCTGACCTAATCATATATTAAATTTATAAAGCACTCGAAGCAACATTGATCTCGTAGAGACAGGTACCCTGCACACAGATTTGATTTCCTAGATTGAAAAAATTTATCACAACTATATATCGCTTAAATGTGAATCGATGCCATTGGTCGGCTGGGCTCCGGTTTGTATCGGCTAGCCATAAAAAGTTACTAATCAAGAGATAAATCTACTAGCCAGTCTGATCTATCCGACCAAACTTGAGTGAACTATTGCCATCGTTTCTGGTTAAGAAGCACCAACTCATTTACTTAAAGCGATATTTCAGAAAGCCACTCACACACTGTTTACTATCTGCAAACATGATGATATTTGGTTCATTTGGCTTTTTTAAAGATAAGTTATTCTTGAACACTCTTTGTGGGGCTTGTTTAACGTGTTTATTTGTGCATGATGCTTTCTTGTATGTCTAAAACAGTTTAACCCGTTTTTAGACACTCCGACTTGTATGCAACGTGCGACTCTGTATTGCTGAAAATTATTTGTACAGCCTTGAGTAAAATAAAGCGTTCGATTTCAATCTGCATCAGTCCTGGCTGCTCCTGTGTGATTATCCTAATAATAACGAAACTCTAAACTGTTAAATGGAGTTAATTTGCTATCTTCGCTGTTTTGGTTATTCCAAAGTTAAGTATGCTTAATTAAACCCACTCATAAGTTGTTAAACTTCAAGCCACTGGACCATAAATGGTAATCCGAAACTCAAACAAGATAGTAAGCAGAAAGATGACTAGAAGCGTTCAAACATGTATTAATTTTATATTAAAAAACTACCTCGTAGTTTCAAAAAGATTTGATCTGAAACTGGATCAGAAATCTTGAAAGCAATTTAAAAAACGCCGCACATAGAAATGAACCTCGAAAGACTGTTGGACAAACGGAAGACTCACCAAGCTACATTTTTCTTAGAAACTTCTCCAATGCGGCCTACAAGTTGAATGATTCACGCGCCACAACCAAAACCAGAAAATATACATTGAAAAATGCTATAACCGACAGAAAGTTTATTAACCACACACCTAGTCATTGAAGAATTTGATATAGAGAATGATTTAAAGGATAATATTTTTTGTGGCAACAGATTGTCTTAATTGACACCTCATTTTTTAATAATACTACAGGGAAATTATTCACCGTGGTTTATTATTTAAAATTAAAATTTAAGAATTTTCTTTAAACATTAAAGAACTAAAATTTGTCAAATACGAACAATTTGCCATTGACGTGTAATTTTTCGACAGCTCATTGGTGTAGCTATTATAGACTATATTAAATCACCTGGCTAATTTGTACATGCGCTACCTTGCGTGAAGGAGCCTAAGCAATATGATTGAACGCTACACACTTTACATGATACATTTGAACGATGGACACTTGATCATTTTATTAATGCTGAGTGCATAAAAAGGACAAAACCTGTCTAAAAGGATAATTGCATTTTCTTTCTTATGCAAAGTTTAATTTATATTGACACCTTTTATTCACCGTTGCTTCTCCTAATGTCATGCTATTTGTATTATATTGGAAGATCGGGGATGGCTAGTTGGACTTTTCGACCGAAAACGGTAACATGAAGAATCATGATGAAGGAAATCCTAGCCAAAATAGAAGTTTGTAAAGTACTGAAAATTAATTGCATCAATGCGTAGTTTTCATGGCGCCGGGTACAAGTTGTGTGATTTTATATAAAATTCGCCTATTAAGAAATCCCGGACTTGAAAATTCTGGCTACTACCTATTTGCGAATTATGAAGACGAAACCGAACGAGTAGAATAACTCATGTACAACATTTGATTTAAGCTGACAGCATTTATGTAATAAATCGTGGCATTATATTTTAATTCAACGTTACTTCCTAAGGTGACGTGATTTTATTTTACTTTACTGCGGCTGACTCCTTTTGGAGGATAAGCCGGCTCCACATTTCATGGAGTTTCTTGGGAATTTGGTACAAGTGGTGTCCCCTCACCACTCGGCTTTTTGATCGAGGACGCACCTCTAGCCTTTGCACATCCAAGCGCAGTCTGCAAGGCAGCAGTAAATAGTATGGTTGCCGGTGGCTGTTGAGAGCTCATTCGCCATTCGGAAGTACGGGGTACTGTCCAGGAGTCCATGTAATCCTGTGGCTGTTGAACCCTTTTGTGGCGGGGAACACACGCCGAGTCATGGTGCCGTCGTCGGGCTCATGTGGTATTTTATAGGAGATCCGATTGCCGGTCGGAAATCCACCACGCCCTGGTGACACCACCGCCATAGCCCCGTTAGCCCATGTACGATCGGCCATCGAGACATGGTTGACACCGTCGTACCACGTTGAGGATATGATATATCGTCTGTCTTATAATGAGAGCTCGGGTGTGGCTAGCTGGAGCTTCATCTCTAAAGTGATCACAAGCACGATGCAACTGAAGGAAAGACTGACTAAGAACGTAAGTTCGAATATAATTAAAGATTGCATGGAAATCTCAGTTTCGGCGGCGTAAATGAGGAGTTCTAAATACTGAAAAAATGTCGACGGTTCAATTTTCAGGGTGTGTTAAATCAAAATAAAATGGAAAATGATCTAGTTGACGAATTGAATTATCAGGCTTTGGCAATATTCGGTTTATACTGATAGTATTTTGTAGTTATTGACTAAACATTGCGTAAGATAGCAAATCTATTGTATATAAAAATCCTGTTTCCTCCCTGGGAGGCACCAGTCAGTTGTCGTCAGAATTACTGCAGTGACGTGATTTATGTGGTGTTCAACTCCTGTTGATTCACAAAATTTCGCTCCATTACCGTTTTACCGATTTTTTCTCATAGTCTGATATTCATACACGAGTTTAGGTTCCTGAACTTCTATCTCAAGTACAGTAATCGCAGTGAATATTAAAATTCGAAAGAGAAAGCTAGATACTTTTATTCAAATTTAGAGAAAATGAAAACAATACTGTGTTTATAACTTTTTCAGGAAGTAGTTCTCAATAAGGTATGTAAACGATCAACTATACTGGGAAAAATATCACTCGTACATGTAACAGCCAACAATGCGCACAAATGGTTAATTCTCAAGCCTTCAAAACAATAATGACCAGATTTCAGACATCCCTTTGCAATACAGAGAGAATGACCCTTACATGCAAACACGCACACACACAAACACAAACGCATACACACTCACCAACCAGCCAAAACAAGAAACAGATGTAAAAGCGAGTCAGATTTGTTACCACTAGCATAATCAATTGAAAACCAAAATGTATAAATATGTATGATTGTATAAGAGATGATTAGTATTCACGAAATAAATGGCCTTTATCACTTTGTTATTTGTGTTTTCCTAATTATAAGAATACTGTTAAATTAAAAAGGAATGGACATTATAAAGAATATATATATATATATATCCAATGTTCATAATGCTTTTCGAAGTTGGGCTACAGATTTTCGGACACACAAAGCAGTCCAGGGTGTTCTGTAGAGCTATTGATTCAATACTAAATTGATTTACGGGTGAGTTGAAATACATATTTATATAATTCATGCTCGTCCGAAGGCATCGGTTTTCTTATATTGCAGGAAATATGAACGTTCATTTCGTAGATTCGCCGTTACTATAATGCCAAGATGTGCAAATTCGCTTTTTTCTTATATTGTATATTGAGAAGGGCATTGTTCTGAACTATTTAAAATTTTGATCAGTTGGTAAACGCAAAAATATGTTTCATTTTTAAAATACGTATATTTCATAACCAGGAAGTAATTAAATATAGAAGACAAACTGTTCTTGCATTGTTATTTCTATGTGGGTTCTCCAGAATCATGCTAACTGTCCTTGATTATTTCTATATATAAACTTGTTGTACCATTATTCTTTGGATCTGTTTCAACTTTATTTCTACACTAAGGTTTCCAACTATTCATTGTAAAACTGCGAAATTACTACCGACAATCTGTTCTTTTAGATTCATTCCTGAAATTAATTGTTGGTTTATTCCAAAATTGAACATAGTGCAATCATTAAATCAACTTGATAAAATAGTTAGGCAGTTTATTTGTTTTATTTTATTCACAAATTTAATAGCCGTTAAGTTTCGTGCAATTGACGAGTTTTTATTAACGTATGTTCTGAAATTTCCCTATTTAATAGGTATGTCAAATCATTTGGACCGAAATTGTCACAACAAGTATTCTACAGCAAGATTTTGGAACGTTGGTTAAGTATTATTGTCTCAGAAACTGCACTCATCCAAATTGAAAATGCGAAAGGCATCGATCATTATATATTAAAGGTTTGTTTTTAAAATATCGCCTCGTCATTAGTTTTATTTACGAATACTTAATTTATAATGTAATTTTTCTGTTTCATTTATTTCCTCCAGTCATAGATTCTATCATGCGTAATATTCGCCGTCATGACCATTTATTTTGTATACTTCAGTTCAGAACTAAGTGAGTCGTGTCGTGGTTTACTGGTAGTGTGCTATTGGTTATACATTGTTAAGATTAAATGTGCACTCTTCAGTAATGCAACCTGTATTATCATCCCGTCATAGTGGATTTTCTGAATAACTCGTCCGCATTTTCCTCTGTAATGGGGGCGCGTTTACTGACGTCAAATGCACTGAAAATATCTCTCTTTTAATGAAGAAAAGATCAAGACATATGTTAACTGTTTCAGGTTGTTTTCACCAGGTAGACATTATTACCAATTTGTTCTGATACCTATGCTTGAGCTGAACTACGCTCAGCTGCAATTCGGCAACATTGTTGGTCAATCTGGGCTCACGGATAAGACCGAACGGTTTGGCTGCTTTTAAGAATTCTCGATGTTAAGCCTTCCCGCAGCTACTTTTGGCGGACCACCCTGGATCGCCTGTTTTTAAGCACCAAATCGAAAGCTCTGCAGGCCAAGCATATTGACAGTACTCCGTTATTTCGATAATACGTGGGAGTTTAAGGAACCTTAATTGCTAACGTCCGGACTGCTATATTAGTCAGTGCATTTCGGTTTGCGTTAGACCACTGTCCGCAAAGCGTTAAGTGTAAAATGTATAACCTGTCGCTTTTCGCTCTCGCATCTAGTGAAGGCAAACCGATTTCGTTAACTAAGGCACTGTTTGAGTTGGATAGCCTGAGTTACTAGAAAGATTCACCCGCAATTTCGAGGCCGAACTATTATTCGCAATATCAGTAATTTGATCACGCCACGGCTTATTAATACTAGCCATGGCATATATAAACTGTAATTGAGACAGCCCGCAATATGGATTTTGGACGAGCCTTTGACAATAAGGCAAAATTCAGTAGGCCTTTTCGTTGTACCTTGTTTGCAAAGAGTCGTGTGGCTATGATAGTCCTCATTAACAGTCTTCATTATGGGCCCGTTGTGCTTTGCCTTATATGCATAGGGTCTGTTAGATTCATAGATCTACGTTTTTATACATATATTTTTTCCAGATAAATTACTAGTGAAGTTGCTACTAAAATTGTGTAAATTATTTCATGCTACACAATTGAAATACTGTTTGACCAATCAGGACAATCTCTGTAGTAAATGTTTGCACTGCCAGTGCGTTGTACATTACTTGCCACAATTTAGGTTGAGGGCTCAATTAAAATTGTATTTCGTTTTCTTTTAATCAGGCTTTATCCTTTCTAGCATCTTGTAGAATAAGCACATAATACAGAAAACAGACTAACAGGGTTCAAATTGCACTTTGTAGATATGTATTCTGAAAGTCTGTGTTACGGCTCTCACTTGTCATAACTTTAATTATACTGCACATATCTAGAATTTCGCCTTAAAGCGAATATACAATTCTTTAAATCAAGTTTGCGAGCTTGAAGTAAACACCAGTCCCATTATATTTAACCAGTCATCGAACAACATAACAAAACTACCGCCAGCCGCAACACACTGACGCTTTTCGACCTTCCATGATCATCATCAGAGTACGACGGCAAACTGACTATCGAGGATTTGGTCATGCAATGTGGGACAATTACACGGTGCAGTCTCCGAAATATTTGTGTTAAAGCATTAGTGGGGACAACTTTTAATTACATTTTCAGCAAACGACTACAAGACCAACAAATTATATGCAATATGTTAGTAAAACGCTTTTTGGCGAATATTCTAAATTTCACTAAGACGAAGATTATCAACCATTGAAAATGTGCTACTCCAGCGAGACAACACGCTGGCCTCGATGGAATGTACTTTTCGATTGATAGAACTAAAATTTCTAATTCATTTAAATTGGTACGTTAGACTTATATGATCATATCGCAATTCCTTTACCATACAGCGAATGTCTTATGTTTATGTGTAATTAAGACTATCTTGATACGTGCGAAATATTGTGCTGTGATGCACATAGTTTACTCCTAAATGCCATTGCTGTTTCGCTTGTGTTCCAGTCGAGAAACTGATTTCGTACATTTATAGCCACGATTTTCTTTGTATCTCTCTATACAGGAGATATATCACAGTAATTTCCTTGAATGCATGCATGCATACTGCAAAATTGGTGTTTTCTGGCTTTTGTTTCTGCCGTTTTTATTGCTCATTATAATACATCACTCATCTGATTTTAATTGTTTATGAAGGAAACAACCGAAAGAAGTGCCCACTGTTCTATATGGCTCTTTGCAGTTTTGTATTAATTTGTGATAACTAAATTTAATGATACTGGTAATAAATTAAAGGACGCACTTGCTATTCATATTAAAACTATTTGGAAACAATTTCTAACTTTTATTCTGTTTTGCGAAGTGGCATTACTTAGAGATTTATTTTGCTGCATTATATTATTTTTTTAATTATCACAGATTTTGTAATTTATACATTTTAATTACGAAATGTTGCTGGTTTTTTACTTGCAAAATTTGAATAGACAAGCGAAGGAGATCTGGCGAGTAAACTTGGCGTCGACCTTAAGCGTGAAATGCTGATCAAATTGGCAAACAAATCCTTTTGCACAAACAATCCGGAAAAACGTGACGCTCTTTATGCTGAGTTTGCCCATTATGAACTTCCGGTAATAATTTATTTTGCTATATTTTATTTTCTGACTAGCGAAGCATATTCTTAATTGTGTTACTATAGCTTTTATTTAAATTTTTCTCACACATGATATTTTTGATTACGTAACATAACCAACGTTATCTAGTCCTTGGTTTTCGAAATAAAGTTTGTACGCCCTCTGACCTCATTTTTACTGAGGATAATTCGGGATTCGTTTCTGGACTCTGAAATATAGGGAGTAAAAATGAAGAAAGTGGACGTAAATACTTTTTTTCGCAAAACGAGGACCAGGTAATTAATTAATTGCCATTCGTGCAAAAAATATCTCTTAGATAACCAATGTGATTTACGCACACTGATATGTCTCATCTTGCCATCGTCACCGTTAGAAAACTATGATAAATGAACTGATGTCAAGAAAAAACGCAATGTCTTCATAATGATTGAAAAATATAGATGTAGCTCTCAACCCTATTTACTGCTCATGTCATACTTGTCTATATTATTTGTTGCATCATTTTAATGCATTCAAAATGATAACTTCATTTCTCCTTTTGCCACATTCAGTTTAGTTATTATATTGAAAGGTTGATTTTGCGAAAGTTGATTACAATAATTTAAATTAAGTTATCTACATTCAATAAAGCACAATGTATGTGATACAACTAGGTTGGAGAGCCACATCAATTTTTTTCACTATAGTGTCTATCTTTTTAGGTTTTATTTCCGTTAGACTTCCTATAATTGGGATACAATGATCGCGAAGGAATTTTTAATTATGTTGGTATATGTAACTGGCAACAGTTTTTCTATTTTGCTGCTAACTCTCAAACTTAATTTAATGTTTTACTTTTATTCCCGCGCATTTAATGATTGCTTAATCCACTTGATATCCACCAAAGTCAGTAAAAGTTTGTTGTATTCCTATTAGACAAAGAGTTATGGTTAATGTTTTTCTTTGGACAGCTAATAGCGCCATGAACTGGATGATAATTTATATAAATTCTGTGTTCACTGTCTTAAATTCATTATAAGAATCGATCCAAACATCTATCAGTAGAAAACTTTATTTTTACATCCTTGCCAAATATGCTATATTTGAACGAAAATCACAGATAAGTTGGATTTTATCGCTAAAATTCGATCTTTATATGAAATATTTTGCACTAACGTAGTGTGTTACCTCGCTGAAAGACCGTTTTACGTTTTAGATAGAAGAAGCTGAATGGATTGGTTTGAGTCTTGAGGAAGCAATTGCAAAACAGGCTGAATTGGAGAAACCAAAACGTTTCAGTAGTCTTGAATTTAGAGCACAATTAGAAAACGAGCTAAATTCCGAAAAGGAAGAATATGTACCAGATCTCGAAGAGAAAATGATGGCCTCTATCAAGCAGAGTGAGTTAACTTTTTACTTTTTGAACCAACGATGATTTTGAAAAAAATATTTTTATCCCTCTATACGTTAATAACTCGATTCTATCAGCTTCATTAGATATCACTGAATCTAATCATCTTAACCTGAGGTGACTATAGGATCGTTGGCTTGTACTTCTAAAGCAACAACTGTTTACGCATATGCGAACTTGCCCATTTTCCCAGTCGAAAACGGAGGGCAATACAAGTGTCCAACGATAACGAGAAAGTTCTTTGGATTTTTTCATGATTATAATTAAACGAACATTGTTTGCGCGGGCGGTGATAACAGGTACTTTAATTAAGGTTGCGCTTTTATATAAATATCTGACCAACTATGTGCATACATTTGTCAGTATAAACTAAGGATTGTAGAGCGTTAATAGGCAATCAATCCTCATTGGGAACTTATCATGTATTGTCCAGAATTTGCCGCGGACATGGCTTGAAACTGAACACGTCTGTTTCAGAATACGGTGCTCTAACCACTGTGCCACCCTGTCGCACACTACACAAAATTTTCAGTTAAATACTAAATAATGTTTCTTGGTCAGTCTTTTTTTATTTGGAGCCTATATTTCATCTCTTTAGGCTTGAAGTTCCAACTAACCATTCCCAATCTGTAATTATAGACCAGACACCACGCTACATGAGGAAGTGATACTGAATTGAACATTTATATAATTAAACATTGGATGGCGAGCTGTGATTACAATTACCTTAAGCAACACTGTGATGTTGATATGAACACCTGACCCATTATGTGTATAAATTTGTGAATATAAAATATGTATTGTATACGATAGAAGATGCAGTTCATACATTAGACCGGTTTTGTTCTAATTGGGAACTCATCACAAACAGTTTAGAATTTGCTGCGAACAGGGTTCGAACCTGAGAACGTCTGCTACTAAATCTGGGGCTTACATATACTAACTAATGTTTCTTGGTTAGATTTTCCTTTACGTGGAGTCTATATGGCATCCCGTTAGACTTTAAGTTCCAACTAACTATTGCAATCATTTCAATACCACTTCCCTATGTAGTGTGGTGTCTGTTCTATAATGACAGATTGAGGATGGTTAGTTGGAACTTCAGGTCGAAAGGGATGCCATAGAAACTCCGCGTAAAAGAAAAGCTAATCAAGAAACATTAGATAGTATATAACTGAAAATTGTATGTAGTGTGCGGCAGTGTGATTCAGTTGTTCGAGCGCCATATTCCAAAGCATACATGCCCAGGTTCGGTCCCTAACCTCGGCAAATTCTGATTAGTTCTCAAAGAGTACTAGACCGGTCTACTGGATTAATTTCCTTTTCTACATTTTCAAATTTATGTACATAACGGGTTTGGGGTATATATCAAGATCACAGCCTTGATTAAAGTAATTATCACCGACCGAGAAACTAATATTCGTTTAATTATGTAAATGTTCACTTAACTACCACTTCGCTATGTAGCGTTGTGTCTGTTCTATAATGACGGATTTGGTATGGTTAGTTGGAACTCCAGGCTTAACGATATGCCATATAGGCTCCTGAATATTTTTGGTGCTGGCTTAGAGATGTTTAGTCCAAACTCACCATAGTGAATGTTGAAGTAATTCTTGTCTACTCACTTCTTAAAAATGCGGCAATGATTCCAGGAGAGTTACTCTCGCCAAAATAGAATGTGAATTTATTAATTTATTAGTGCATATGTACAGGTCTTTAATAATATCTCGGAACACAAGACCAAATTGGAAATATTTTTTGCAGCAATGGCAAACCTGTACTGCGTTAATGCTGGAGGACAACATGAAAATACTTTTCGATGGATCCTTAAGTTACTTTTGCTAAAGTTAATTAGATTGCAGTTCGATATCTTAAGAATTTCTTTCTTTGGCTTAAGTTGTGTTTTGATAGCATCTGCGTCTATATTTCAATGAATCAAAATAATTGCCACATGAAAATTCTCAGATCATTAGTTAATTTTCTAAACTAAATGACCAACCAGGATCACAATGCGTTAGCTAATTGCGCTATGTTTAAATAATAACATACCTAATCAAAATACTTCTGGCGGCAGACAAAACTATGGGAGCAGATTTGTTGAATCTGCATGCAGAGAAATTCACTTTATATAATTCGTCTTATAAAAAATAAGGTATAGGTAAGACAGAAATATAAATTTCTGATTACGAAGTTTAAGTGCGTTGATTCTATGCCAGATGAGTTAATATTCAGCTTGAGCCAGTGCAATTTAAGTTTATCAGCAACTCAGAATTTTAACCATCTCCCAATTACTTTGATGGTGCTACGATTGTTTTTTTTAAATAATTACCTGCTGGAACTTGGTTTCGTATTCAATTTTTTTAGAAGTGGGCGAAGTTGTGCTTTAAGGCCTCCACATAACTGTTTCTGATTTATGTGACAATGAAGCATCGGTTTTTATGTTCTGTTAATTTTCTGTTCTTTCTCTGCCTCTATGTGCAGAAAAAAAAATTAAAACTGTAAAAGTGGTTTACAAATTGTCTAGTAAACATACAGACAGACAGCGCATTAGTAAGCAATGCTGCCTAAGCATGAAAATCATAGTCGTGTGTGGGTTGTAATAGAACACTAGATCACCTACTCATAGTAGGTTGTGAAATACAATAAACAAACCCGTTGGTACAGCATATCTGCGAAATGTCTAACACTTAGCTTATAGTTACTGAGTTGCTGTGAACGGACAATCACAACGGGAGCAGCGCACTCTTTGGCTAAATTTCAATTCATTCATGAAAACTATGAATGAAGCGATGTTAAACATTGAATTTGTATTTCTACTTTGAAAATGAATGTATTAAATAATTTACGCTATTTTCTATTCTCTTCATCTATTACAGAAACTGGTGAAATTTATTCGAGTATCAAAGGCCGTGTTAGTAAAACATGAAAAGTAGTACTACAATAATAAACAATTCTATAAATACAATCTTTTTTCTTTTATACGTTAATATTTATCCAAGATGAATTATTGGATGAATGTTCATTGTTCATTTTATACTGAAGCTGTGAGAGTTTGTCATTTAAATTAAAGTGGTATGCTGTTTATTTTTCTTTACTGCCAGTACCGTACGTGTTAGTTAAATACAGTTGTAATTAATCTTTTGCACCCAGTTAAGTATTTAAAATCGTGGTGGTCAACGCCTGGTGAACCGCCACGCATTGCTCCATCATCCTATATCCGACCCGTCATCAGACTATTGTTAATACTGCTGACCAATCAATCCGGCCAGAACGACTACCCTATTCCCAATGAAGAAGAGAAGACCCGGTAAAGGTTTTAAAAATATGATATATAGACTTAAAAAAATTGTTGAAAACAAAACCGAATGGTGTATTAGCTCTCGCATAAATAAATAACACAAGATAGGTAATCAGCTGCCTGACATCAATTCGGCAACGACGTGTCTAGGCAGTGCAGCCTTCAATAATTAATGTACAAATGCAACGAAAAATGACTGGATTCATCTATGATTGCAACACAAGCGTCTTTATTTCTCGTTTCATGTCTTGAGCTAATGTCTGGATCAATCTTGTCCGAAGCGCGCTTCTGTTATTCTTCAATGCATTATCCGATGTCACCTAGATTCAGTCACTAACGAAAAGGAGAATAGATCAGTCCGAATCGCCATTGTAATGGTCAATACCTGTTGAACGACAGTTGGATAGCTGCGCGGAAAATAAATTATACTTAAGTAACAAAAACATCAGACGTTGCGCCACATGGTGACTTCCATTCTCTGGACAAAAATGGACCTAAATAGTTCACGTTTTATTTCGGCCATGCACATATGCGTTGGACATTTGCACTCAAATTTTTCTGGAAAAATAAGTATGAATTATCCTCAAATAGATGTAAGTAAACTCGAACAATCGCTTTTAGAACAAAAATATGAAGATATTTTAAGGTCGAAATTAACTGATCTTGATTGCGAGAATTAGAATTTACTTAGAAGATAAATCTCACTATGCATAATACAGGTACTACTGTATGTGGCATTGTAGGCTCCCGTACAAATAATCATCGGTTCTCTGTAAACTAACGACTTTCTAAACTATACGCCAAATTCTAGCTAGCTTGGCTAATATTAATACTCATAGGATTGTGAGACGCCAACTTGAACGCAGTCTAAATGTCGATCGTGAATCATTTTGGACCAGAAAAGCCGTAGAAATGAAATAATCGTTCGTATCAGGTAATATCCGATGTTTATTCCAACTTATTCGTGCCACAGGTCTAAGAAAGTTAGAATTCAGGTAAATTCTAAATGACAGTAGCAGCAATCTAATAGCCGATGAAATAAGTTTACTTGATAGGTTTGACTGAACAATAGAGATTGAATTTCTTGGGCTCCTGCGCAAGTCCCGATCCCCGAAACTATGTATGTATCAATAGTGTCGAACTTTAATCTCGAAAACACATCCGAGTTAGAAATACGAAATGCAATCTTGTATCATCAACACCAAGAAGCTACATGTACAGATATATAGCTTCTTAATTGTTGACTAACCTTTTTTGCACTATATGGAATGAAGAGATCGAGCAGTAGGCTTGGAGTGAGTCGATCATAATTTCTATCTTTAAAAAGGCAATCGTAAAAGCTAGACTAATTTTTGCGATTTATGATGAAACCCGAGTATTTCACTCAGCCTTAAAGGTCGTGCACGTACAATTTATACGCTAACGAAATATGGCTCGTTAGAGTTTGAGAGGCATAGAACATGTTGGTTACCATATAAACACCTGACCCATTAATTACTTACATGTCAGTATAAACTAAGAATTGTATAGCGTAGAAAAGGCAGTTCATCCAGTAGACCGGTTTCGTCCTTATTGGGAACTCATCATGTACTGGCCAGAAATTGCCGCGGACAGGATACGAACCTGGGCA